>WSFP011537187.1:0-11791 GCA_009831015.1 Picea engelmannii
AATGCTCTTTTTACCTATGAAAATCAATGATACATATAGATTCTAAGGAAATAAGGATTAATGTAGTAGAGAAAAAGGTGAAGCCAATTATAAAACATATTACACAGATGGAACATGTCCATAAGGAACAAGTAATTGTTATGATGAAAATAACATAATTTTTTTAGCAAGAAGATTTACCTTTATCAAAGTATCCAATTTTTTTCAAATTTCTTATGGATGCAAAAACACCATATATACCAAAGTATCAAGAGTACTCTTCATATACAAATTGTAAGATTGCAAATGGTTTTATACATTCAACATAAATACAAACAAATTTAGATAAAAAAAATATGTTTTGTTCTCATCAATGGTTGACAAAATCACTAATTGATACTTACTGCAACACCTTGTTGTTTATGCAACATAACTATACTTAAGGGTCTCGGGTCATCTATCTCATAGTTTATGAAGCTCATGGATAGAAAAGGAAAAACAATATATGATAATGTCATTCAATTAATAAATGTTAAAGGTATTCCATATAAATATTTGGTTGTAGTTTCTACAAATGGAGCCTTAGCAATGGTTGGACATGAAAATGGCCTTGTCTCATTTTAAAAAACAAATTCTCCCAATCTTATTAAAGTTCATTGTGTAGCTTGTTGTGAATCTTTAGCAATCTCAAATTCTTCTAAGAATGTATCTAAGTTATTATATGTTGAAAAATTGCAAATAAAGTGTATTCATGAGTTTGAAACTCACCAAAGAGAAGTAATGAACATAACGATATTCTTAAAGTCATGCAAATTGATGATATTGATGTTCTTAATGTTCTAAAGTCTACTTAGTGATATGGTTATCCAAGGGAAAATTTATCTTAAGGATTTTGAAGCTTATGAGAACCATTTTAACTTTGTGGAAACATGAAAGAAGAACTCCATCACGGTATCATAAGACATTAATATATTCCATTCAAATTTGTTTGCATATGCTTGCTAATGTACTAGGTGAATTGAAAAAGTTGAACACAACTTTTTAAGAAGAAAATGTAGACATTACAGCTATTGGGTTGTCTCTGGAAGTAACTATAAGTACATTGTCTAGATGGATTTTGAGAAAATAAGCATTTTCATAAGGTACAACCTATTTTTCAAAACTTCAAGTGATTATCAATATGGATATATTGAAATTAAATATGAAGGGGTAGTCATAGATATACATGAGTTACAATACATCTCTATCCAAACCATGGAGAATGATTATAATGATATAATGAAACTAGCTATGAAACCTCTTATTAAAGGCACACAAGAGAGTTTCTAGTAGCTCATTGAAGGTTATATTGATTCTCTCATTGACTCTTTGAATGAAATATTTCCAAATATTCATTTTTATAATGCAACAAAACTCTTCAACCCTTGTTATTCTCCAAAAGGTTGTCATAGTTCTGAGAAAAATTTAGAACAATGGTTTTTAAAAGTTTTTAATATTTGCAACATACCCTATAAAATGATGTTGGAATTGTACCTTTATTTGATGTTAAATATTGTAAAAGAGAGTTGCACTCTTTTGTTAATTCATTAAATCTAACTCATAAGGGTTGGTTTGCAAAAATATTTTGTAACACAAAACAATGCACAAGACATATCCTCACACGATGAATGTATGGCAAGCCAAACTCACTATTCTTATATGTATAGTTGATTGTGAAAAGGGATATTCCAAACAAAACATTACATATCCTCACACGATGAATGTATGGAAAGCCAAACTCACTATTCTTATATGTATAGTTGATTGTGAAAAGGGATATTCCAAACAAAACATTATTAAAAACACTAGAAAAACATGTATAGGGTTGGAAACACTAGATGCAATAATGGAAATATCTTTAAATGGATATGAATTATCTAATATTGATTGGAATGTAGTATATGGACTATGGAGAGAAACAAAGTCCAGAAGAGTTCTTGAGCTTTGAGAATTGAGCTTTGAAAACTAAAAGGTTAGTTTGCTTAATTCTTAAAAGTGAGTTGTGCTTCTCTAGGAAATTAATTCTCATCATATATGGAGTCTTTTGGGTTGTTTTTGTTAAGAAAAAAATGATTTTATTTT
The DNA here is from genome assembly GCA_009831015.1 of Picea engelmannii. NCBI lineage: Eukaryota > Viridiplantae > Streptophyta > Pinopsida > Pinales > Pinaceae > Picea > Picea engelmannii. Next base: position 2,101 of record WSFP011537187.1, read on the forward strand.
TTCAAACTAAATTATAGATATTGTTTAGGAACCTATGCATCAAGACATAAATATTGACGAGGTTCTGTAAATATTTAATATACCTAAGATGGTTTGACTTTCAATGAAGTATAATTATAGTAATATATTTAAGAAGGTTTGACTTTGAATGGAGTATAACTATAGTGGAATATATTTGGTTATTAAAATATTGAAGAAAAATAAGTATCATTCTAAGAATAAATAAGGCTTCATATTAATTTTAATGATATTTAATAGGTCAATACTTTCATTATTTTCTTCCACTATGATCTTTAACAGTGAAATGTACAAATTTATGATAGTACCATAAATCATATATAAACATGTTTTTATATAAGAATTAGGACATATCAAGACTATGTAAAGGCTTCATATTAATTTTAATGATATTTAAATAGGTCAATACTTTCATTATTTTCTTCCACCATGATCTTTAACATTGAAATGTACAAATTTATGATAGTACCATAAATCATATATAAACATGTTTTCATATAAGAATTAGGACATATCAAGACTATGTAATTTGTAGGAAATAATATACTTCTCTCTCACTACTTATTTCTAATTTTGAATATTTCTTTGCAAGATGGAAAAGTCTTCAAAATTTTGGGCTTCGTAAGGAATAATTTGTCACTCGTCATGGAAGTTCTAACAGTGGTGGTAATTTCCTTGCAAATCGAAAAATTATGTGTTCTTTCAACATAATCAAACCATTACTCATAAATGATGTAGGAGCATCACCATTAGCACCAAAGGAGGTCGAGTAGAGGACATCTCAGTGCCCAATGCGCACATCTAAAGTTGGATTTGATCCCAAGGAGGGCGCATCATCTTAACTTTTGAAACATTGTAATTAAATATCTTTTAATATTTGGAGGCTTGAGCCATTGTATAGGATCACAAGAGATTGTAATCATCTTAATTGTCTGTAGGATTGTATAGATTTTGAGTGCCAACTCTTATCATTGTAAATTTTTGTTCATTGTAATAGGCCTTATTAGATGAATTTTTTAATTCTGATAGGATAGCACTAAGGTAGTCTAGAGGGAAGGCTCAAGAATCTCCTCATGTATAAATATGTGTAAAATAAGCCTAAATAAGGCTATTGTAGCTTATTATTACTGTTGAATCTCATTGTTAAGGTTGTTGAAGACAATTGTATTTTGTTGCTGAATGTAAAGAGAGTTGTTGAGAATTGCATGAGTCCATGTACATACTTTGCTAAATGAATATAAGAAGAAATATTTGATTCCAAATGCATGGTGTTACTTATTTATGAATTCATGGAGTGAATGTCATGTTCTCTATTTTATTTGTTTTATGTGTTTGAGAATTCATTTCTTAGTTAGACAAAGGAACTGTTAATGTTTCTTTAAGTTTCAATGGTTTCTCTTTTGAGAGCTCTGGTGCAAGGAGTGCACAATTCCCACAAGGTGTGCAAAGGCTGAGTTGAGTCTGACTCAAAAGATCAAAAGAGATAACATGAAACATTGCAGAGGGAGTTCAAGGAGTGCACAATCACTCAGTGGAAAGCAGGTATGAGAACAAACTCGTGCAAGGTGTGCATCGAGACTGCACCCAGTTGGAGTGTTGGAGATCCTAAGTCTGGAGAGCTCAAGGAGTGCGTGAAAGGTTTCTTAAGAAATCCCAAAGTTCCAAGGTGAAAAAGCACCAAAGGTGCACATGAGTGATTTAGAAAACTTTCTAAGTCTGAAGTCATAAAGTGTTCAAAGGAGCACAAAGGAAGGTGCCAGAGGTCCAAATTTCCTCGCTTGGTGAATTTCAAGAGGGATAGCAACCGAGATCCTTTGAAAAAAGAGGTTTTGTATTAGTTTGGAGGATGAGCGGGCATGATCCACTCATGGAGAAACCAAGCTTTTCCTAACCACTAAATCGAGGAAAGTAGCACGAGAGTTACCATTGGAAGTCCTTTGGACTTCGTGAGTTTGGTAAATTTCATTGGAGGAGGGTGCAGTATTCAAAACACCCAAAGTTTCAATGTCCAAACCTCATATGGAGCATCGATTTTAGTGGACACATGTCAGCGGATCATCGTGGTTTTGGAATCCTTATAGTTCGGGAGAAGGAGGGTGAAAAGTGTTCGAAGTTGAAAACACCCAAAGGCCGAATCCTGGAGTGGATCCTAACCACTCGTCCCAAAGGACACATGGACCTTCAGGAAGTGAGCCTTGTCACTTCGGAGTTCAACTCTTTAGATATTTTGTGGGGTGCATTGAGAAGGCCTGAATCCCGAAGTAAGAAGTATGCACTTTCCTTTGATCTAGAGGAGGAGTGCCAATCGTCCAATCGATTATCCAGAGTTCAGTGTTCAGTTGATCCACTTTATTTCAAGAATGATATGAAGAAAGAAATATAACTGAGATATAACAATGAAATACACAAAAATGTAGAAGAGAACACAAAAATACAGTGAAACCCAACTTCTATTACTGAAGAAGATAGAAAAACATTGTAGAACAAAAAATGGAAAAATGGGGTAGCTTATCTCTAAAAAGAAAGAGATGTTGGCTACGTTTCATTCATAGGAATCTTTACATCACACTCCATTGCATGTTTAAAGGGCCTCCTTCACCTCAATTATATATGAGAGAGTGAGAGGAGAACAATTCCCATGATGCATGTGGGATAAATCAGACTAAGTTTATAAAATTCCATAGGCATGTAAAATAGTAGGACTTCCCGAGTGGTCACCCATCCTAGTACTACTCTGGCTTGAGCGCACTTAACTGTGGAGTTCTAATGGGATCTAGTGCATTAACGCTATGTTGTAGGAATGTACATAAGACCACTAGGAAATCATTAAATGATGTCTGTAATTAAAAAATGAAGATTACATTACATTCCATTCCCCATCAAAAGGGTGAATGTCATGGTTTATCAAAACCACAGGCTCAAAATGGTGATTCAGTGGAAAAGGTGGATGGCCACTGAAATCCATCTAGATCATTCCTCCCCCCTTAGGAAGCAATGGTCCCCATTGCGTCAAGTTCCCTTGAGAGACAGGGAGACTTCTGCTAAATCTGAAGCTTGGTGTGTTGCTTGCCTTGCTACAGAAGCTGTCATGCTTAGCTTGTTGAAGGCTTTCATGAACCTGTTGTTGGAGTGGTTGAATCCATTCAACCAATCTAGTTGCATGATCTACTTGAGCGTGCGAGGACTCTGTCGGAAAACATGCAACATGAAGAGTATGAAGGGTTATGTTATAACCTTTCTTGACTGGGCAGTGTGGAGGCATCCTCGTATGTGCAACAGGAACATCTTGGTACTCTTATACAATCTTGTCAATCTGCTTCTACTAGATAGAAAGGTCTTGGGCTAAGGTTGTTGTGGTTGCAGTGTCCTTCTTTTCACCTTCTGATCAGATTGTGAAGAGGCTAAACTTTGCAGTATGAGAGATTACTTTGTGGCATTGTTTTGGTGGGACTATAGTTGAAACTACCTCTTGTATCCTATATAGATGACCCCCAAGAGTAACAATGACGCTACGGGGTCAAGACTCATAAATAGCATGATTCCTACACATATATGGTTGGCCTAATAGAAAATCAAATAATTCCAGTGGGGAAACATCACAAAATACCTCATCCCTGAAGGGATTGATGCCGTAGGATAGGTGACATTGTTGGTTGACAAGAAGATCTTGACACCGGAGAAGCCACCTGATGTTGTATGGTTGCAGGTGTGGTGTTTTTGGAAAATCCAAATGCTTGAAAACCTCTGCTGAGATGATGTTATTTTGGCTTCTACTATCAACGATAAAATGCAGTGGGGTCCCCTTCACCCACATCTGTGAATGGAAGAGTGTTGTGGGTGGGAATCCCTCCTACGGACTTAGCATTTAAGGGCTCTAATCATGCATGCAGAAAATGACCATTTCAAAGGCCTCTACTCTTTCCTATTCTCCCAACACAAAACCCCACATTCATGCAATACAAAGGTTTAAATGAGATTCGGTAACTCTACCTTAAGTCCTTTGTTTGATGTCGATCCATTTTCTTTCACTTTCTCTTTGATTGCAAGCCTCCTCCCAAAGATGACCTGCATCCACACATGAACAAACAAAAATATGCAAACATGCATTTCATATACTAATTGTTGGGTTAGTTGTGACAATATCATAAAATAAATATTCAACCTGAACACGTGATATGGAGGGACGGGAAAAGTATTCCTTTTTGTATTAATCTTCAAAAGAGTAAAATTTACAATATGTGTCCGACACTGCTCCTCGAACCTGGTCCTGGGCTCCTCCTCACAATGCACCAACTACTCAACATCACAATACAATTGTAGGAAATTGGAGCAAAGGGGGGATAAATTTGGGCAGAGTTTCTATACTCTTCTTCCTCCTTTCAAATGGGACCCCTACCCCTTGTTTTATACGCTAGAAGGAGCTAGGTATTTGGTTGAATGACCAGCCATGCATGGCCGAAAGGTTTAGTTAACTTGCCCAAATTTGTGTGTTCCGTAAGAAACTTTCCTTTTTTCGTGCTTCTGAAGGTCCACGTGGGCTGTAGTGGGTTAGCTAGCGTGGACATTGTAGATACACGCGGGCTATAGTGGAGTACGGTGCCTGGGCCTTTAAAAATGGAGTTTTTTAGAAGAGTTGTTCAATAGTGGCTTGGAAAAGAAGGAATATGAGATGGCCTGATGCCAGGTAAGCATGTTTGGTGAAAATTAGGGTTATAACAGATGCCCCCTAATGTGTGAGGTCAAAAGAGCATCTGATGGCCGAAATACATTATCAATCTTTGTCAACGTACCAAACTGGTGAGCCCAAGGACCAGAATTTGGGAGGTGCCATCTGCAAAATAACAATTGTCTCACCGAGGCAGGCATACCCATGCTCAGGATGAAATAAAATCATGGCTACCAATCAAATACACTGTATAACCATGTCATATAACTATATAAAGTGTAGCCACGAGAAATACACAATGGATTTACATCTCCAAATCAAAAGATATACATGTATAGTATCCATCTTCTAGAAGCTGATAAGGCCTAATGGCTGGAGATGAGGTCTTCAGAGCTCAAGCAACATCTTCAAAATATTCAAAACTCAGGTAGGAGTGTAATATGAGTGTATAACTTAACTACCCAGAGGTCTTCGATGGCTTGTCGGTCATGGACTAGAGAATCTTGATGATCAAGCTGAAGGCTTCATTGATTTCGAACAAAGACTTGATTGGACTTTGAGGATGGCTGGGCATGAGGGGAAGAGACAAACTGTAGAGGGGATGACTCAGGCTTGGTAAAAACTTCCTTTGGACAATAGCACTACAAATGATGAGACTCAGGCAGCATGGCATTGACATAAGTTCACAAGGCAAGAGGCAACGCAAACTCTCCATATGTTTGGATGAATAACCAAATAGAGGAGGACATAGATCAATGTAGCGGGAAAAAATTCCTAAGGTCATATTAAATCCCAGGGTTTGACGAACAAACGGACATATGTTCTTTATCCAAGGGTGACTCATTGTGCTACCAATACAAAGAAAATACTTTTCCCTTCCTCTTTTTGGGGTATATTTGATTTTTTTTTTCTTTTTCAATAATTTTGAAAAAAGAATAAAAGAATGTTACGTTACAAAGGAGGAATGAGTGTTGAAAACATACAATTTCGAGTCCCAAGGAAAATACTGATGTTCAAAGTAAGGACACTCGGGAAAAATCCCTCCTAGGGCCAAAGGTGTCATGACGCAGAGGCAAAGTGCTACAGGGCTTGCGTATAAGCCATGCTTCAGATGATTTAGTTGAGAGAAAAATGGAGTCGGCATTAGAATAGAGACACAGGTATGCAAATGAGATTAATAAGACACACAATGGTAACGTCCTTCGATGTAAGTTTTACGAACCCAGAGAAGGTAAGCTCGACGATTTTTCATATTTAGAGAGTCTAAAAAAACGTAAAAGGAGACTCCGATGGGGTACCTTTTTCGAAGGTAGTCTAGTCGGTTCGAAAAAGGGGTAAACTAGCACCGACAAGACGTCTATTCAAAACCATTTTAACTAGTGTGATAAAGATAAGATCACTCGGCAATTTTTTCATTTTTAAGGAGTCTAAAAAAAGCTTAACTATGGACTCCATTAGGAATGTTCTTCTGGACCATTTTAACGAGTGTGAAAGAATAAGGTCACTCGATGATCTTTTCAATTTTAGGGAGTTTGAAAAGAGATTAACTATGGACTTCATGGGGGTTCATTTTTCATAAATTTAGTCCCTCAGGCCTGAAAAAGGGTTAAAATTATACCTGAGAATACTCTTCTAGGGATCCGAAGCCTCTAGAGTATACCTTTGTTCGTATAGTTGACTGTCCAAACCAAAAAAGGGGTAAACTACCACCGGATAGATGTGACTTCAAATTTTAGTTTAACGAGCGTGAAAGGCCACAAGATCGCTCGACAATCTTTTCATTTTTGGAGGGTTTGAAAAGGGCTTAAAAGAATACCCGTTGGGGGTTATGACTCAAGTATGGAACTGGTTTAGGTAGAGCCCGTTGTTAGGCTCAAACCAAGAGTCTCTTTGATAGTCAACTTGGGAAGTCTCCCAAAAGGGAAGAAAACACAAACCATGGTGTAAGTCCTCCTACGGTATAGAAACCATAGTCATGGCTTCTAGGATAGCCTCATCTGAAGGAAATTCAAACTCCAAGAAATCACGCAAATGAGGGTCGATAGTCCCAAAGGGTGAAGTAAACTAACCATACTCCATATGACAATGGAGGTTCTAGCCAGGATTGGCAGAGTCTATCATCAAAGAATCACGATCACGAGGGCTTGAGTATCTACTAACAACGAGATCAGACTCAGAAGGATACTCAAACCCACTTGGACCAAGAGGGGGAAGCAAGGGCTCCCATGCCCCCATTGGATACACCAATGGATCAATTGTTGATTCCAAGTCTCGAGAAGGAAAACATGATTGCACAGGTTCCTTCTCATAATCAATTGAACACCAAGGATAAGATGCCACATAATTAACCCGTGGCGGGGTAGAGTCTACACGAACGCTAGGAACATATAAAGGGGTAGTCTGAAATAATGTCGAATTAGGATGGTGATTAACAGATGCCAACTACTCGATAGTGACAATGCTTCCATTGTGAGGGAAATGCATCACCCGAAAGAGCATAGATACAAGAGCATTCATAGCATATACATATTCATGCCCGAGAAGCATATTGAAATATAACGGGCCTTGCACCACTATAACATCAGAAATGATAGTCTTCCCACCTAACAAGGGGGTAACTAAATAAGAACCCCCAAATATTCACTAGGACATCTGTCAAAAGCCAAAATCTCATGCAAAGAAGACAAAAGCTTGGGAGATCCCAAGACTTTCCAAACCGAGGAGGATAAAATACTTGCAGAGGCTCCTTCATCCACAATACATCGATAAATGTTTGTTGAATTGACTTCAACCCTTATTTGAAAGGGTGTGGAGGAAGGAAGACAAGGCTCAGCAAGGTCATTCCAATCAAAGGAAACCATCCTAGGGCTTGGAGGGGGTGTGCTCGGAATGAGCGGAATGCCCCCTTGTTATGGAAGTATTGAACTAGAAATGATAAAAACATAGTCGGTAGACACGTCACTCCCCAAAAGAAGAGTGGGATCATCCAATGACTGCATTGGCATGACCACTTTCGGAACCAATGGATGAATAGGCTGCGGGACTACATTGTCTAAAGGAACCTCACCCCCCAAAAAAGGAGTGGGATCAACCGATGACTGCATCGACATGACCACTTTCGCAACCAATGGTTGAATAGGTTGCGAGACTACATGGTCTAAAGGCACCTCACCCACAAAAAAAGGAGTGGGATCAGCCGATGACTACATCGGCATGATCACTTTCTCAACCAATGGCTAAATAGGTTGAGAGACTACAAGGTCTAAAGGCACCTCACCCCCCCAAAAATGAGTGGGATCAGCTGATGACTTTATCAGCATGACCACTTTCTCAACCAAAGGTTGAATAGACTGTGAGGAAACCCGAGAAGACTCAAAATCAGAAGAGCTTGCAGATAGGGATCACAATATTTGTACCTCTGGAATGCCAGGGCACAAATGAGTAAGGTGATCTCCCTTGCAAAGATTACAAGGTAACTTAGGCTTACGTCCTATCTGTATAGGTTTCTCACTAGAATCGATGCCCCCAACATGACTAGCAGTGGCTAATTGTACATCTCCAACATGACTTGTAGAGGCTGGTGATGGGTCGATATCTTGACTCGCAAAGGCTATAGACCTATGACTAGTATGACTAGCAGTGACTGGACTCTTTCCCCTAGCATTAATTGCATAGGGTGGGTGATTTCCCCCAACATAACTTGCATAGGTTGGGTGTTGGTATTCAACGTGACTTACAGAGGTTTTCGACCTATCTCCAACATGACTCGCAGAGGTTGGTGATTTCTTATTTCTATTATTCCTCTTTCTATTTCGTTTAGACTTTCGATTACTAGTAAATGTACTTTCACCAGAGGCGAGAGAAGGAGGAGGAGAATACTTTGCTGATAAAGAAACTTCAACAGGGTGCCCGTGACATAAATTTCTTAACTGAGAAGCATCAAGAGCATATGGGACATTGGGAATGGTACCCAACCAAACCATTAGTCCCACATTCAACCCAGGAATGTACAAAGTGGCCATCAAAAGGACACCAACATTTTCAAAGAAGGGAAAAGCACAAGAATCCCCTTGTGAAGGGGATCCTTGGTTGGTATAGTCAGGAAAATTAGCCATGAATATCCTATGCACAGTTTCTCCCCTTCTGGCATCGTTCAAGTCCGTAAAAGTCTCACACACTGACTCTGGAAAACTAGTGGTATCAAAACAATGCATATAAAGAGGCAGCTCCACGTTTCTAAGTGGAAGACAAAAAATTCCTCACGACCGGTGGAGTGGGCAGTCTACCACCCTAGGTCAGAGACTAAAATCCACGGCTGACTAACTCACTATGGAAAACTAGGGAGCACAAAGCACACACTAAAAGTTCCTAAAGGCAAATCAAGCAAACGACTAACTAGTTGGAAGAACGGTTACACCAACCAACACTAGAGAAACTTACTGGTGTAAGTGCAACTCGAAAACAGAAGCACCCTCCGAGTATAATCTAAAAATCATGGCCCGATGTATTTCCTAGGTACCTCTGTATACCCCCTCAATCACCTGTGTATGTCACTATAAATATAGGCAACTAGGTTGCCAGCACACGAACAGTCACCAGGCGGGTATAGTGGACAATCGGGTAGACCACAATGAGCAGGATATCAAGCCCGAAACCTGCCAAGGGTATTGAAAGAAAGTGATCTGGAAGATAACTGAGGACCTCGAATGGATTCAAGACCCATGAAGCTCTGTGGAAAATGAAATCGACGGAATCCGAAGACAAGCCCTCTATATGTGTTCTCCACTACGATTGGTCCTGCTTTGGAGGGGTTATCTCTGCTACCTTTCTGCACGTGACCTTGTGTTTAGCCCCTGTGTTAGAGGGGGGTCCCAGATAACTTTCATGATACTGGACTTCTACACTCCTTAGCACAGACTCATATGTTTGTTTTATAGCCTTGAAGAGTTTCCTCTCCAACCTAAATCAAGGCTCTAGCCTAATCTAGTTGATGGACCCTACAAACAT
>WSFP011537192.1:0-11791 GCA_009831015.1 Picea engelmannii
GTTGACTCATGGAAAGTTTTTGATACTGACGAACAAATCTGTAGGTTCCTTCAAAACAAGGGGGAATTCGAGGATTTACATATCAACCATGAGTTGCAAGAGGAAACCGAGGACATAATCCAATTGAAGACAAATAAAATTCCCCCTGGTTTTTCCACACTGGAATCCATGTTTGATTCCAATTATGCCACTACCTTTGCACCTAGTATTCATAGTGAATATGTTAGAAAGGTGCAAGAAACCATCCCTGTAAACCTAGGAACTGAGAAATATCAAAAACTATTTTATATAGGTTCACATTGTTCTCCTTCTGAGATTGCTCAATTCATGGAACTCTTGATAGAGTTTAACGATGTTTTTTCCTGGTCCTACAAGGATCTCAAGGTTTTCTATATGCAAGAGATAGTCCATGTCATACCCATAATCCCTGATTCGAAACCTTAGAGGAAAAGACAAAGAAAGAACAACCCTGATTTAGAATGAACAATTAAGGTTGAATTAGACAATATGGAAGCATATGGGGTGATATATCATGTCCATTACTCACAATGGGTATCTAATTTGGTTCCTGTTAGGAAGAAAACTGGTGATGTTCATTGGTGTGTTTAATTTCGACATTTGAATAGGGTGTCCCTAATACACAACTACCCCATCCCACCAATGGACCAGATCCTCCAACAAGTCTCTGGGGCTCAAATAATGTCCCTTTTCGATGGTTTCTTAGGTTACAATCAGATATCCCTCAAGCCTTTTGATAGTCATAAAACCACCTTCACTACCTGTTGGGGTGCATATTCATATAACAAGATGCCTTTTGGCTTGATTAATGTCGAGAATGCCTTTCAATGTGCCATGGCCATTACTTTCAAAGGCTTATTGGGTAAGATGATTTTTGTCTACTTCGATGAAATCACAGTCTTTTCCAAAGAATGAAGTAGTCATTTTGATAACCTCAGAAAGGTTCTTCTTAGATGTCTTAAGTTTGAAATATCTTTAAATCCTAAGAATACCATTTTCGGTGTTATGGAGGGAAAAATTTTGGGTCACATCATCTCTCGAGAAGGTGTCAAATTTGATCCTGAGAGACTGGTAGCAATCAAAAAGATTCCCTTACCTACTAATAAAAAATAAATGCAATATTTATTTGGAAAGATAAACTTCCTAAGATGCTTCATTCCTGATTTATCTCAAGTAGTCAAACCTCTAAATCATCTTATGAAGAAGGACATTCAGTTCAAATGGGACCCCCCTACCCATCAGGATTTTGAATCCATTAAGAAATACATCACTTCTTCCCCTCTATTAATCATTCCTAATCCATCTAAATACTTTATCATATACACTAATTCATCAGAGGAGACAATTTTTGCAATCTTATTGCAAAAGGATCAGGGGGGAAATCTTAGGCCAATTGCCTTCGTGAGCCATAATTTGAAGTAACACCAATTGAACTATTCTACACTAGATAAAAATGGTTATTGTTTGTATAAAGCCTTGGAGAAATTCTAACATTACATCCAAGGCCACAAAGTTCAGGTTTTTTGTGCCTACATCTCTCTTAGTCACTGCCTTGAATCAAACCAAATTTCATAGTAAGTGGTCCAAATGGATCATGTGCATGAAAAAATATGACTTGGATAGTAAAATGATGAAAACCATAAGGGGGGTAGGGCTGGTTTAATTTCTAACACAATCCCACCCCTTGGTCATAGCTGAACCACCTCAAGTAGATGACTTGATTTCTTTCGAAGAACTGGTTAATGAAATTGAGTTAGCCTCACAACCATGGTATGGACCTATCGTCTATTTTCTGATCATTGGTGTTTTCCCACTGGACATGGATACTAAATCCAAACAAACACTTCATTTACAAGTTGTTTGGTATGTTTTACAAGACCAAATCCTTTACCAAAGAAATGTTGATGGGGTTTTGTCATGATGCTTGACTCTTGATCAATCCCAAATGGCACTTGAACAATGTTATTCCAGGGTTTGTGGATTTCACTTTCTATCCAAAACCACTACAACAAAAGTTTTACGTGCAGGTTACTTTTTGCCATCACTCCACCAATATGCCCATTTACTGGTTCAAAAATGTGAAGCTTGCCAACTCTTCACTAGGAAGAAAAAGTTAGCTTCCTTACCTCTTAGGCCTATTGAAGTCCAAGTCCCTTTTGCAAGATGGGGCATGGATTTTATTAGTCCAATTTCACCACCTTCAAGTGCTGGCCACATATTCATCTTAATAGCTACTGACTACTTTACAAAGTGAGCTGAAGAAATTTACCTTAGGAAGGCTACGAGTCAACAGGTGGTAGAATTCATTGAGCGTAACATTTTATCTCATTTTGGAAGCCCTGCTGAGATATTAAATGATAATGGATCAGCTTTCATGTATGATTTCATTCTCCACCTTGGTGTTACATATGGCATCCAACTTTTTCAATCTTCCACCTACTACCCCCAAGGCAATGGATTGGTCGAGTCAATAAATAAAAATATGATTTGGATCCTCAAAAGAACGATCAAAGATAAAAAGCGTGATTGGCACACAAAGTTAAACTTTTCTTTATGGGTTGATCGTATAACCCCTAAGACAATAATGGGTCAAAGTCCTTACATGCTAGTTTATAGAGCCTTTGTTTTCCTTCCTGTTCACTTACAAATTCCAGCCTTGAGGTTGGCTATTGCTGAGGTAAAACATGATTTCCATCCTTTACAACATTGTTTAGACACACTCATCGAACTAGAATAGGTAAGAAAAGACAAATTCCAACACCTCCAAAAGAAGCAAGAAATTGTTAAAACCTACTTCAATAAAAGAGGCACAAGTAAATTAGAAAGTAGGATATGATGTACTATTGTGGGACAAAGAACATGAGGCCTCATCCAAAAATCTCAAGCTTGATTCTTTATGGTTCCTTACACAATCTACGAGGTTTTCGGGACAAATGATTTGAGATTAAAAACCTTGGATGGCGAACCACTTGAATTCCTTATGAATGGTCGTCACATAAAGTTCTTTTACTCCTAATAGACCTCATCATCTTGTACATAAGTCACCATTGGTTGGGTTTTTTTTGTATGTATTTATTGTTGTTGTTTTTCCTTCTTTTATGTATTTGTTGTTGTCATTCTTATGCTTGTATGTATCTCCTTGGTTTCAATTTTGAGCCTTTTTCTTGTTTGATTTTGATTTTGATTATAAGCCCCTCTTTGATTTTTTCCCTTTATTTTGGTCTTTTTCATTTCAATGTTGTAGGTTGTCTTCCCTTTTTTGGGTTGTCTGGTTTTCATGGGAAGGGTATTGTCCTTATTGTTGTATGGTTGTTTGGAAAGAGTGAACTCCTAGGATCCCTTTTATCATGCTTGGCTTACGGGAAACTCTGACTTAATATCATCTTAAATAGGAGTAAACATGATTGTAATTTAATCAAAGTCAGTGGAGAAAGTCTAAGGGGTTAGCATATCATTCTCTGGTGAAGTTGAAACCATGATGGCATGATGGCTTACATAGCTATGTGATTGCATCTACACTTTACCTGACCACTTACAATCTAATTTTTCCAAGCAACAATTGTTTTTTCCTACAAAGTTCCATTACTTATGAGCACTGAGATATTTCAACACCTACTACCAAAGGTTTTTTATATTTCTTTACTCCCTTGATTGAATGGTTTTATTTCTAGTATTTCTCCAGTGGGTCACTGATTTCAAAAAATATCCTCATTTTCTTATTTGTGTGTCGAGAATCGAAGGCATGCATGAGACTTTATGTTGAGCCAAGGTTCACCTTAAGCCTTGATTCTCATAGTTAAGCCATAATCCTGGTGAGTGACCCATGTCACTTGGGCCACATTTCTCAACAAAACCTAGGTCATTATTCCCATTCTTCTATCTTATATGAATCTCAATATAAATTCTATTGTATATATTAACCGCACCACTTTCATTCTTCGGTTATCCCTAATGTGAAAAATGGTCCTTATACTACAATTGAATCACCTCCCCCCCCCTCACCCACCTCGGTCACTTTTAAAGTATGTGTTAGTGTCAGAAGTCACTCCTAGATTGCTTGCAGGACCAGAGCTCGACGCCCATCAGTTTTATGTCACGATAGTTTTGAATGGGTGATCGAATGGATAAAGACTCAAGAAGGTACAACTTTAACTTAGGAAACCGGGCCTAGTATGTAGATAGCAAGGGAGGTCTTGATCCAACTTCTGTCAGTAAATGATTAAAGGGTGGTAGATGGAAGACTTGTGGGAAGGGTGAGCAAGACTTCTTCGGGAAACAGGCCTTCGGAAGCTTGAGGAAGAAAAACTCAGAAGCCAAGATCCTCTTGGTCCAGAGTTTCAAGGAGCTGAGGGGTGACTCGATTGGATCCTCCAAATCCAAGTCGTTCAGCACTAAGAAAATCACAGGAACTAATTAAAAACAATGAAACTGTTACAGTGATCCAACCCACATCATCCTATAATAGTTACAACTCGACTGGATCCTCCAATTCCGAGCTGTTCTAACATAGTATACAAAGAGATGGAAGAGAAACTAACATCCATAAAGTAAGAAGTCTCAAATGCCTTATACATTAACCAGAGTGACCAACGCTTCATCAAAACTTATAGAATGGGAGCCTAGATCAGCCATCAACCCCTTACAAAGTACAAATGCTGAGTCTATATACTCAGCAAAATTCACCTATCAGAGGCATGTTCAGTCATCCAAGGCGTGGTGTCCCCTCAGCTGAATTTGGATGGGTAACTTTCGTCATACGCCGCCTTAACTATGCATGGCTCCTGCATGGGAGATAGCAGCAACATTAAAGGCCAACATGGTGTGTGCATACTTTCTCTGGTCAGATGAGGACTGGCCATGACCTTTTGGAGAAAATCAATGTACAGGACCGTCTCAGGCAGACTGTCTGCTGGAACCTCCATACCTCGCATTCAATAAGTGTGCTAAGGTTTCAAATACCTCTGTTCACCTTCATTTAATTCTTCAGCGAGGACCAGGATCAAAGTCGCATCAGATGGTGCATGGATATCACGATGATCCTTTCGGCAGCTAGCCCCGACGCCTTTGGCTCCTTTTGCATAGTTCTTTTCTTTCCCAGGTGGCCACGAGCTGTGACCCTGTGCTCACTCGCAAAGGATCTTTCAGCGTTCGTGAATAGGAAGGGGATGATCATCGTCCCTCGAAACCGTGATGAGTGAAACATCGAGATGGATTGAGTTGGCATTGCACGTCCCCCTAGATCTGACGACTCTGAACTCACCCGATGATGCTGTGAGCCTAATTTCAGGTGCTATCGACACTTCAAGGTTCGGGGCTTCGAGATGTATAACGATAGAAAACCTTCACCCTTTGAACTCGCGACTGTTGAAAAGATGACATGACTAGATCTCGTGCCACGTGTCCTTTGGATGAATGGGTACCATCCATGCCCGCACATGATGTGGGCGCTATCTGCTGCGTTGTCCTCGGCGCATCTTCTCTATCTGCGACTTCCCGCCAATCGTTGATCTACTCATATGGATGGATCAGGACCACTCACACTATAATTTTGCCTGCTCGCTTGATTTTAAGTCTGAACAGGACTTCTTCTATGCATTGCGCTTGGGTGCTCCTCGTGCAACCTGCAGACCCGAATACTCTTGTGCCCTGGAAAAAAAATGTTACTAACATTAGGCTCCATGGGGGATAGAGTCATCCCTGTGATGCTCTAAGGACTCATTCCACAGCTTCAGTGCCTTGTTGTTGGGCTATGGAGTCAAGCTCAAAACATCCTGCTGCTGAAAATACAGGCCGAAAAATAAAAGAAACAAAATAAAGATACATGCTCAAAGGAGCTTATTTATATACAATACTAAACTAATAAAACACTGTACATTGGGCTAGGTGAAAGCAGAATTCCACCATAGCCAATCAAGTAACTTCCATAAGGGAAGCTCTTTCCTTCTGTCAGTGATCAAAAACAATTGATGTAACCGAGATAGTAGAACAATTACACTCTTCAACTTCCCCTTACACATTGAAGTTGAGATGGGATATGGAAGCTCCAAAGCATAAGGGAAATTCCACTCCATGTATTCGTTGATAGGGTCATCGAATGAGTGGCCAATTCTAGGAAATTGGTGACAGACAACCTCTTCTGCTACATAGTTGTTCACATGTGGCTGAATATCTCTGATAAGCACAAGTGGGTGAATAACTGAAGTGGGATCGTTGATCTTAGGTGGTGGCTGCTTACTGACTGGTTTTGAACAAAGGGCATACTACTCCTCTGGTTCTTTTTCCTCTTCTTGGCTCTCCCCCAGGTCAGATTCGTATTCATCATAAACAGGCCTCCCGGGTAAATTCTTCTCTTCCTTGTACTGCTTAGCGTCTCTTGAAAGACTGAGATGGCTGATTTTCTCATGATAATTTTCCTTAGTGAGCAAAGGACAAGGTTCTGCGACCTGCTCTTGGAAATCCAGCATATCGAGCTCAGACTCTGATTTGTAACTATCATAAGTGGTCTGACTGCTCTGATAAGCAAAAGGTGATGTGGGGTTCTGCTGCTCCTCTTCCAGATAATCATCAAAGTTAGGGGGGAAAAGAGATTCTCCAACTTACAGAAATGGAACTATCCCCTGCTCCTCTGTTTTGACCCCAAATGTAAACACATCATGGGAAATCTCATGAAGGAAAAGAGAACAATCCTCCTCCACAAATACCTCTTCATCATTTTGATATGAGACAACAAGCTCATCGGGGGAAGATGTTAATGCATTTACAAAATATTCAATAATATCGTCGAAAGAGCCATCTAGAACATCTGCCTCGAAGACTGGAAAATCCTCCCCATTGTCCTCGGATTCCAACTTTGCATATTAAGAAGAAAGATACTTCACCTGCTCCATCAAATCACTCAGGGTGTCTTCTTCCTCCCTGGGATATTCATCAGCTTCATGAACCTCCTCTGATGTAGACGAATATGGAGGAGAAAGGAATGATTTCTAATCCAGGTCGTCAGGATCTTCCTCACAGCCTATGTCCGAAACAACTTTATCTTGTATATAGTTGTGGTATCTCTCACAACAGTTATGACAAATCAACTAAGAGGGATAAAGCTCCTGACAATGGGCAGTGAAGGCTACATGGAATTCACTGAGTGAAGAGATGATAGTAGGGGGTAAAGAATGATACCATTTACGAGCATCCCCTGCTAATGAGAACATGAACATTTTCAGTAATACATCCTCATGATGTATCTCCCACTGATGCATGAGTTCATGAAACTCACTAAGGTGCTGAGCAGGGTTGTCCTCTTCACATTTTCCAAATATGGGCAAATAATCTCCCCATTCATCCAGAGAGGGGACAACATTAGGAAAACCAGGAATAGTAGAAAAATTAAAAGGAGCAAACCTGCGAGCAAGGATTTTCTCCATATCGAACCAGTGGAGTCGCCAATCGATCCTTGAATCATGGAGTTACCAGGTGAAAGATGTGCATCTTCGAATGTGTCTGGTCCTTGTTCACCATCAAGGGCCAGATCCTAACATTGTTGTTACCCCATGAAGCTTCACAGGCTAAGAAAGCAGCTACTGAAACCTTCTCAAGAAAGCTCCTCTGGGTCAGCTTTCAGGTGTGCCAACAGTAGCCACAGCTGAAACAGTGAAGTGGAAACAATGGAGTCACCAAAGTGGAGTCGCTAGGTGAACAGTAGCAATCTTGAAGGGCTCTGATGTCTGATGCACCTTCAAAATCAGAGGCTCAATGTCGTTCTTCCCAGGGAAAATCTTCAACTTCGTCCCTGGCAACGGTGCCATAAATGTTAGCGTCAGAAGTCACTCCTAGATTGCTTGTAGGAGCAGATCCCGACGCCCATCAGTTTTATGTCACAATAGTTTTGAATGGGTGATTGAATGGATAAAGACTCAAGAAGGTACAACTTTAACTCAGGAAACCGGTCCTGGTATGTAGATAGCAAGGGAGGTCTTGATCTAACTTCTGTCAGTAAATGATTAAAGGGTGGTAGATGGAAGACTTGTGGGAAGGGTGAGAAAGATTGCTTCAGGAAATAGACCTTCGAAATCTTGAGGAAGAAAAACTCAGAAGCCAAGATCCTCTTGGTCCAGAGTTTCAAGGACCTGAGGGGTGAATCGACTAGATCCTCCAATTCCAAGTCGTTCAGCGCTAAGAAAATCACAGGAACCGATTAGAAATAATGCAACTATTACAATGATCCAACCTACATCATCCTATAGCAGCTACAACTCGACTGGATCCTCCAATTCCGAGCTGTTCTAACATAGTATACAAAGAGATGGAAGAGAAACTGACACACATAAAGTAAGAAGTCTCAAATGCCTTATACATTAACCAGAGCGACCAACGCTTCATCAAAACTTACAGAATGAGAGCCTAGCTCAACCATCGACCCCTTACAAAATACAAAGACTGAGTCTATATACTCAACAAAATTCACCTATCAGAGGCATGTTCAGTCATCCAAGGCATGGTGTCCCCTCATCCTAATTTGGATGGGTAACTTTCGTCAAGCGTCGCCTTAACTGTGCATGGCTCCTGCAGGGGAGATAACAACAACATTAAAGGCCAACATGGCGTGCAGAGACTTTCTCTGGTCACATGAGGACCGGCCATTAACTTTTGGAGAAAATCAGTGTACAGGACCATCTTTGATCCAGGTGGATATCGGTGGCCACCCACCTTTTCCAACTGGCTCAAAACAACTTTATGGCAATTTTGGCAATTTACTATTTTTAGCAGGTTTTAACTTCCGGGACCATTTTGAGGGCCTAAATGAAGGTTTTTTGAGATCGAGGTTCTCAATGATAGACAAAGGCATAATTGAGCCCCCAAAATGAATCTCCTCGATGATACCTTTCCAATGAGTTATCACACGCCCAAAACGGAGATCGTATGCAAAAGTTACGACCCCGGGAAGTTGATGCACCAACTTACCCAAACGGGGCCCACATGACTTTTGGCGCTTCATCTCCTAGGGTTAGGTTTTTGGATGTACAGGAATTTTGCATTCCTGCTTATTGTAAAAGGGCCTTCAAAGCCTCATTTTAACCATCTTATTGGGAATGCAAGTATCCGTCACATCTCTTCTCAGAGATAAGCTACCACCATTCTAGCAAGTCTTTCACTCTGTATTTTTACAGTCTCTGTACATTTCTTTCATTAATAGAAATCGTGTATTACTGTATCTCTGTGTTTATGGTTGCATCTCTGATATATTTCTATTATATTACTGGATATACACGATATCTCTGTGCATTTCATTATTATATCTCCGCTCTCATTTCATGCCGAAAATAATCCGGATCAGTCTTAGGCAGACTGTTTGCTGGAACCTCCATACCTCACATTCAATAAGTGAGCTAAGGTTTCAACTACCTCTGTTCACCTTCATTTAATTCTTCAGTGAGGACCATGATCGAAGTCGCATTAGATGGCACATGGACATCACGATGATCCTTTCGACGGCTAGCCCCGACGCCTTTGGCTCCTTTTGCACAGTTCTTTTCTTTCCCAGGTGGCCACGAGCTGTGACCCTGTGCTTCCTCGCAAAGGATCTTTTGGCATTCGTGAATAGGAAGGGGCTGATCCCCGTCCCTCAAAACCGTGATGAGAAAAATGCCAAGATGGCTTGAGTTGGCATCGCACGTCCCCCTAGATCTGATGACTCTGAACTCACTCGATGATGCTGTGAGCCTGATTTCAGGTGCTATCGACACTTCGGGGTTCGGGGCTTTGAGATGTATAACGACATAAAACCTTCACCCTTTGAACTCGTGACTGTCGAAAAGATGACGTGACCAGATCTTGCACCACGTGTCCTTTGGATGAACGGCTGCTAGCCATGCCCACACATGATGTGGGCGCTATCCATTGCGCTATCCTCGGTGCATCTTCTCTATCTGCGACTTCCCATCAACCGTTGATCTACTCATATGGATGGATCAGGACCGCTGACACTATAATTTTTCCCGCTCGCTTGATTTTAAGTCCGAACAAGACTTCTTCTATGTGATGCGCTTGGGCGCTCCTCGTGCAACCTGCACACCTGAATACTCTTGTGCCCCGGACAAAATTTTTTACTAATAGTATGAATTTCCACCGAGTATTACCACCTATCACACAGGTGGCCCCATTTTTATACATACTTTGGAAGGCATTTCCTCTCCAACACCAATAATGTTGACCCAAAAATCTGTTAGGAACCAAATATCAAGATAGCATAGAAAAACCTCAGAATAAGTACTCAACACCTTGAAAAAGAGAGAATTTCAAATAATAAGCCTCTTAGAGGGGGAGACCTTCTTATACACCACACAAATTGCCAAATACAAGATGAGTCCAAATGAAAAGGTATCCTTGGTATATATAGGATATTAGGAGGTGCAATTATAACTAATGGAACCAAGCCGACATAAATAAAATAACATTACTATTGTAATATTCCCTAATTAATGGGTAATGTGCCACTATTTAGGGATTAACATGATCCTCCCCTTCAGACAAGTGTTTTATGCAACTCTTTAGTAATTATGGATGCTTTTGTATGAAAGACTCATCTTCCCAAGTAGAATCTTCAGCAGGTAGTTTCCTCCACTTAATGAGATACTCTGAAATGGATATATTCCTCAACTGATGAATTCTTGTGTCAGTGATAGATTTAGGATCCAATATGATTTTTCCTTCCTTTTCAAGTTCTGTAAATATAGTTTGAACCGAGATCTTGTCACCTATAACCTTGTTTAAGCATGAGACATGGAAAACTAGGTATACTCCTGAAGATGCAGGCAACTCCAATTTGTATGTCATAGTACAAATCAATACACCATATAAGGGCCATACTGCTTTGGTGATAATTTATTATCCTTCTTGGCTTGCTTGAGGGACATATGTTTGTATGGTTATAGTCTTAAAAACACCCAATCCCCTACTTCAAAATTTCTTTCACTACGATGTTGATCTTCTTGTTGTTTCATGTGATTATATGACATGGTTAGGTTGTCCTTTAAGATTTGGAGAAATTGTTGTTGATGCTCGGTGCGATCTTCCACTGCTTAAACCTTAGATTTTTCTTTTAGAGAATAAGTGATGGAAGGAGGGTGGTATCCATATAATGTCATAAATGGTGTCATTTTTGTTGCAGTATTAAAGGAAGTGTTATACCACCATTCTTCCAAGGGTAACCATTTGATCCATTGTGTTTGTTTATCAGAGACAAATCAACGAAGGTATCCTTCCATACATTTGTTCGCTATCTCGGTTTTTCCATCAGACTAAGGATGATAGGATTATCTATGAGTCACTTGAGTACCCAAAGAAGAAAATAATTATGTCCAAAAATGTCAAGTGAATATGGGATCTCTGTCACTTACAATAATCTTTGGGCTTCCATGTAGCTTTTGAACTGTCTCCATGAATGCAATGGAAATTGTACTAGCTTTGAAGGGATGAGAGAGTGCACAAAAGTGTCCGTACTTGGTCAATCTATTAGAAATCACCATGATGACACTATTTCCTTCATAATTTCGTAACCCTATGATGAAATCCATGGAAACCTCCTCCCAGTGCTAACTTGGGATGGATAATGGTTGTAAAATACCTAGGGTCTTAATTATTTCCACCTTATTTTGTTGGAAAACTAAACATTCTGCCACAAACCTTTGAACATCATTTTTAAGGACATCCCAAAAAATTCCTTCTTGACCCTATGGTAGGTTTTCAAAAATCACGAGTGCCCTCCTTCCGAAGAGGTGTG
>WSFP011537195.1:0-11791 GCA_009831015.1 Picea engelmannii
AGCCAGAGAATTGGGGAGTTGGAGCTTCCTTCAGGTTGTAGCCTGAGAAACTAGGGGGTTGGAGCCTCCTTCCAGTTGCAGCTGGAAAACAAAGGAAATTGGTGCTTCCAATGAATGTAATTCTTCAAGACATATAAGAAAAAACATTTTGTGGTTTTCTCTCGATTTGGGTTTCCACGTAAAACATTGGTGTACTGTGTATGTGTATGATTGTTCATTTGTTCATTGCTTATTTACTCTGCAGTTATTGGATGATAATGCTTCATTGATATAACACTTGGATTATATGGTTAAAAAGGATTAAATTTCTCTATTACTGATTCACCCCCCCTCTCGGTAATCCAACAATATCTTAAAACTTTAATCTTCCTCTTATAGAGATTCTCAACTAAATCCTTGAACTCTTGAAACTTGTTAAGGACTTCATCTTTTTCTTTCAAGAAGTAGTTCCATGTCTTCCTTGAATAGTCGTCTATGAACAACACATAGTATACAAAGTTGTCAAGTCAAGGCATCGTCATGTGTCTGCATACATCGGAGTGTATGATGTCCAAAATACATTTGGATATGCTATCATTGTTTGTAAAGATTCCCATGGCATTCTTTCCAAGCGCACAATATTTTCATACACTATCATGGTCTATCTGGATTCTAGTAGACCTGTAACCATTTTTCTCAAAACTGGTAATGCTCTATAGTTCAAGTGAGCAAGCCTTCGGTGCCATAGTTCACTAGAACTAACACTATTGTGTACAAGGGATTGTTCTTTGTGTCCCTTCAACTTATACGGTCCTCCCTCTCGAACACCAATCACAGTGGCTTTGTTTATACTTGAATTCTTGGCCCATAGAAGGACTTGGCCATCCACAAAAGCTACCTTACAACCTTTATCTTCTAAACCTTATACAAATAGTATATATTTAATTGAAAGAGGCTTACCTGAGTCAAGTTGTAAGGAGGCTTCTCTAATGCCTTTGATTGCATGCTTGGAATCGCCTCCAAGCACCACTTGAAGTGAGGAGTCCTTTTCTGTTAATTTTGATAGAGAGTTTATGAATCCGGTCATATGCTTGGAAGAACCACTATCTATGAGTCAGGTATCACTTCCTTGAGTGATGGTTCTGATTGTTAATTTTTCATTAAGATAGGCTCAGGCATGAAGTTCATTCCAATTTTAGAATTTTACTTTAACCATAGAAACTTGCAGTTACACCATAAACAATTTGTCGCAACAACCAAGATCACAAGAACAAATACCATGCACAAGTACACAAGAAGTATCCTGAGAAACCCTTATCAACAAGGGAAGAAAACCCATCCAATATTTTTCTATATTCTTCATGAAGAGATAGACCTCCCACACCATAAACCTAGCACACAAAAGGGTGCTCACAAAACCTAGAAGACTAGCGCCCAAGAGAGGTGTGCACTTCAGCCCAAGAACAAGTACTTGCTGAAATTTCCAAACTCACACTTGTGTTGTGTTTCCTCAATGGGGAAATTACCTTTATTTGTATTAGACTGGACATATCAAAAGTAGTGTCTATTGGCACAACAGGGCCGACCTCAATAACTCAAAATATAATTAATAATTACCATATTAATTATCTTTTATATTAATTACTTTTTACATTAATTATCATTTACATTAAAGTATATTTCACTTTATTGTGGGGCCGACCTGTACCCTTTACATCACAAATAAGGTTACTGTAAGCAGTTTGGTGAAGATGTCTTCAATCTTCTCATGGGTAGGAAGGTACTGCATGTGTATTGTTTTCCTCTACACCCTGTCTCTGATATAGTGATAGTTTATCTCAATGTGTTTCGATCTATCATGAAACACAGGTTTCTCAGAGAGCTTCAGACAACTCTAGTTATCACAATGGATAGTGGTAGGATCTATCTCATGATCAAATAAATCTATCAGAATCTTGCAAAGCGACACTGCTTTGCGGAATACCACACTCAATACTATATATTCTTCCTTTGCGGTACTCAAGGCCATAGAGCTTTACTTCCTGCTACACCAGGAAACCATGGCAGATCCTAAGGTAAAAAAACAACTGGAGGTGCTCTTCTGGTCCACTGCGCTCCCTGCCCAATCTGCATCAGCATATATCAGGTCTGGTGTTAACTAGATACATCAATGATCCAATCAATTGTCGGTACACATGTGGATCAATCCCATCTGAATCGGAAGAATCCTCATTCATCTTCTTCAAGTTCATCATCTCCAGTGTAGGCATGGATTTGCAGTCCATCATCTCGAATATTTCCACTGTATCTCATCAGTTCTCTACCATACTCTTAGTCTCAAGAAGTAGTGCACCATACCCAGATCCTTCATCTCGAAAATATAAGTCAATGCTTTCTTGCATTTCAGTAACAAGTCTTTCTGAATCGATAAGGAATAAATCATCCACATACAGGAACAAGAATAGACACTTGTCACCAATAATATGATAATATAGGTTTGGATCAGCAACACTCTTTCTGAAATCCAAACTCATCAAGAATTTATGCATTTTCTCATACCAAGAACGAGATGCTTGATACAAGGATTTATTCAACCTGTACACATGAAATTTCTCATCGTATGTCACAGATCCCTCTGGTTGCTTGATGTAAACTTCTTCCTCAATATCACCATTGAGAAAGGTTGTCTTTACATCCATCTAATGTAGTTTCCAACTCATGGATGATAGTACGGATGGAAGTGTATCAGGATACTGGATCAAATGTCTCATCATAGTCAAATCCCTCTTCTTGTGAGAATCCTCTGGCCACAGATCTCGCTTTGTATTTCTCGACACTTCCATGAGTTGCATGCTTTCCCTTATGGTCACAAAACAATATCCCATACATCATTCTTCAAGATAGACTGGTATTCTTTTGTCATGGCATCTTGCCATACATGTTCACCTGTCGCTGACAAGAAGGCTTAGAATCAATAATGTGGCTCATGGATGAAAGGTAGCTCGAAAATCTCTTTGGTCTCTTGCTCTCTTGGGATGTGCCTTGAGGGGTTGTATGTCCCTTTTCCTCTTGCAGAGTTTGTCGAGCCCAGGTAGGCCTTTTATGCCCTACTTCAATATATCTGAGCATATCAGCTAGAGCAACTGGATCAGTTGGAACAACTGGATCAAGTGGAATAATGTATATCTCCCTCTGAACTATTGAAGGGGGAGAAGGTATTGTATGAGATTATCTAGATCTTTGGAAGGCTATCTCTTCTTCAAAGAAAACATCTATGCCTATCTCAATCTATCTCTGACCAGGGATGCATATCCAATATTCCTTCGAAGATTCATTGTATCCCACAAATGTACCCTTTCTCCTTGAAGGGTATATCTTAAATCTCTTCTCTTTGGGTACATGAAAATACACTGGGCACCCAAATATCCTGAAGTGTTCAATCTCAGGATTCACTATGGTGAAGGCTTCTTTGGGAGTTATGTTCTTCAAAATATGGCGAGGACTCCTATTCTAAACATATATTGCTGTCATGCATGCTTCTTCCCACATAATCATAAGAAGACTCTAATCATGCACCATTGCTTTGCTTTCCTCAATGATGGTTCTTATCTTCCTCCTTCTCTAGTAGTTGTGACTTCCTCTGAGTCAAGTGACTCCCTCTGAAGTTTGAAGGATAAACATCTTCCTTTGTTGATAACCTTCCTGGAACAAGAAAACAAATGAAAGGAAACAAAAAAAGAATATATCCTCAAGGATAATAATGAGTACATATCTAGAATCAAAAACAATTTCAAGGATTGTTGTCACAACTACAACACCTACTTGTAATGTAGCAAACTTTAGAAATGTAGGTTAGAGGCATGATAATTAAAACAATCAAACCTGGAGTCTTCACTTCCATTTTGTTTTTCCTCTGAATGCACTGAGATCCCTTTGTAACCATGATTGCAGTAAAGGTTCCTTCCTCCTGCAAGTACCCTCATGACAATGATACAAATAATATATACAAGTGCATACCTGAGAGTGTTGATTTGATTTCTCCAATTTTCACTTAGTTGATCTTTGATCTCTGACATATTCATGAAGAAGATAGCAACGGTGCCACCTTTTTTCATCTTGACATTTTCAACTAAAGTTGCTTGATCCAACAAGCCTATCTTCCACCTGGGTTATGTTCATCATATTTTCAGATTCTTCACAAACCCTTGCCAATTGGGCTAGAAAACCTAACAGTTACGCTAGGCTAGCAACCTTAGGTTTTGTTGGGATTATGGCTGCCAACAATAAGCCTTGAAAGATAGAAGAACACCAATGAGCAAAATAGATCCTTCAATGAGTTGTAGAAACCCTAATTCTGAAATTTCTGCAGAAAATTGTGAAACCCTAGAAACCCTAGTGCCACAAAATCAAAATGCTTGGAAATGCACTCTAAAGATTGTTGGAGGTGTGTTGAAGGACGTCATACACTCCTATGCACTTTTATTCCCCAACATCCAAGTATTAAGTGCTGGAACAATTCAAAAAGGAGGGTGGTATGGAATTTCTAGAAACCCTAGGACGGTCGTACAAAATTTATGGAAACCCTAGGAGGGTTGCAGAAGTGATAGGATTATTGGTAGATGCTTGTGCAATGGGTTCTTCAAGACCTATGCTCTGATACCATGTTGATTTTTCATTAAGATAGGCTCAAGCATGAATTTCATTCCAATTTTAGCATTTTACTTGAACCATAGACAATTGTAGTTACACCATAAACAATTTGTTGCAACAACCAAGATCACAAGAAGAAATACCATGCACAAGTACACAAGAAGTATCCTGGGAAACCCGTCTCAAAAAGGGAAGAAAACCCAGCCAATCCGTTTCTATATTCTTCAAGAGAAAAACCTTCCACACCATAAACCTATCACACAAAAGGGTGCTCGCAAAACTTAGAAGACTAGCGCCCAAGAGCGGTGCACACTTCAGCCTAAGAACAAGTACTTGCTGAAATTTCCAAACTCACACTTGTGTTGTGTTTCCTCAATGGGGAAATTACCTTTATTTATATTAGACTGGACATATCAAAAGTAGTGTCTATTGGCACAACAGGGCTGACCTCAATAACTCAAAATATAATTAATAATTACCATATTAATTATATTTTACATTAATTGTCTTTGACATTAAATTATATTTCACTTTATGGTGGGACCAACTTGTACCCTTTACATCACAAATAGGGTTAAAGCTAAGTCTGACTCTTGGAAAATATAGCAAGGGATCTCATACACCCACTAGTTCTCAGCCACTAGGGGCACGACCACCTATTCTCAGCCACAGGGGTGTCCAAGTCTCTATCTCACTGCATCTCACAGAGAATCATCAAAATGCACACTCACTAGTGCTCAGCCACTAGGATCATGTCCACCTGTGCTCAGCCACAAGAACGTCCTACTCAACAAATCATTATCTCACTGCGTATCATAGGAGAATCATTTGGAGTATCACATCGTCTCAACTCTTTGCACATAGGAGAACAGTAAACCCATCACATGGGTTCCTTCACCCCTCACAGGGGTACACATCATTTCATCTCCGTCTCAGAGAGAACGACACACCCAACTCATGGGCTTCCTCACCCCACACAGGGGCACACAATGTTCCATCTTTGTCTCAAAGAGGAACCACACACCCATATCATGGGCACACCCAACTCATGGGCTTCCTCACCCCACACAAGGGAACACAACGTTCTGTCTATGTCTCAGAGAGGAACAACACACCCATCTCATGGGCACACCTAACTCATGGGCTCTCTCTTAGGCTGACTCACTCAGTCTGTGTCCTGGAGGATGTCTCACATAGTTATAATCATCAACACCGGCGAGTGCTGAAATGAATAGAAATTCTTCATCTTTGGATTTGTGTTCTTGAACATCAGTTGCATGTGCATGGTGCTTCTTCTTATTTTCCTTCTCATGTTTGTGAGGATGTTGTGCAGCATAATGTCCCATCTTCCTGAAATTGAAGCATTGAACCTTTGACATATCCCTCTTATGAATTCACTTCTTATAATTCCTTGGACTACCTTCTTCTCTTTCCTTTCTCTCCTCAACTCTCATATTGGTTGACAATTTTGTCGGTAGAAACCCTAGCACTAAAAAAACCTCGATTTTTCAAACTTCACCAAACTGTATGTTGAGGGTTTTAGGGGGTGTGCTAGGTTAGGGTGCACTGCTATTTGAAGGAGTTATTCCCAACATCCTTGGGATAGTGCTCAACGAGCTTGAAAAAGTATTGTAGCTACAAGGTGTCATTGTAGCGATCTTCCTTCCAGTGGTCAAATTGTTCTGAAGGTAACCAGCTCTGATTCCATGTTGGATTTTCCTTATTTGCAGAGAATTATTTTTACTAGTGTTCTTTTACTTAGTTATCATTAACATATATATCATGTACCGATAAGTAGAAACATAAACAAGAGATAGAAAAGAACACAAGAGAGTTATCCTGGGAAAACCCCAAATGGGGGAAAAACCCAACAACCTTTCTTAGATAGATTCCATTCACAAAGCAAGTCCAATCAAATAAACCATAGCTTAAGTGATAGCTTAACTAGAAATACCACCCCATATGTAGCAACAACACCATACAAAGGTAGTGCACCTCCTCAAGGAGTAGTGCACAAGAGAGAGATACCAAAAGATTGAGCAATAATAAATTGTTCAGTTACAGCGACTGCGTCACCTCCTCCAAACTTGTGCCTTGCTTTTGTGTAGCTGGAAGAGTGTGAGTGAGTGAAAAAATGAGCTAAGGTGCCTCCTTATTTATAGTCTTCTTGTCCTTCTAACTAGGTCAACTTCTCTTCTAGGAAGGTGTCTTTTCATTATACTTCATTCTTTTGGGCCGACTTCTCTTCTAAGGTATTTCAACATCTATCCAATGGATCTCTTGCTTCTGGAATACTCTCTGCATCTAAGAAAGGTCATATAAGAGGGAAAGATCCTCCCACAGCTACCAAAACATCAACATGTGAGGGTTTAGAAGGCCATTGCAAAATAGACAGTATTGGAGTAGCCCATGTAGGGCTAAGAGAGTCTTGGAGCAGTTGACATTATCTCTTGGCATCATTCCAGGTTTTTGTTTGGGTTTGTTATGTTTATGAAGATACTATAGCAACCATTAGACTTCTATTGTTGTTTTGTTTTCAGTATCCATTCATAATAAAGGATTCCAAATGTTGTCTCTTCCATTATTTGTGTTAGCAATATGTTGATGGAGGTTTACTTAATAAAATGCATGCACTAGTGCTATCTTCTGATGTTAGCAGCATATTCAACAAGGCATGGGGGGTTCACCTGAGTCAGTTGGGTGAGGAAGGGATGATTATAGCCATGACGTAGTTCTTTCATTTGGGATATGTGGTTGGAGCACAAGAGGAGATATAGGTTGTATTGGATAAGTTCACAGAGATTTCAACTGACAAAGTGGTCGATGGAATTATCCACTACGAAGGTAGCATATATATAGTCCCTAAGTCCACACTTAGAGAGAAGGTTATGAAGGATACACATGACTGACCTTTGGTAGGGAATTATGGGTACTCGTATGAGTATGAGGAACCGCATGTGACAGGGATACTTTCCAGGGAGGTGTTTAGACTCAGTGGATTACTTGAGTACATTGACGGTCATCGAGATAGAAAATTACATGATGTAGTTTGGTAGGAGCCGAACAGGTTAGCAAAGATAAATTTGATTCCTAGTGCTTGGCTTCCACCAGATGATGGCATACCATGGACTTGGCTCATTTTGACTCTGATGGTTACCATTATGGAACGAAAATATCTAGAAAGTATTGGGAGTGGTGGACTTCCAATTTGGTGGTGGGATTCAGGAATTCATTTGAAAGATAGATTGATTCAGATGATGATGATCGACAAAGTCGTGATAGTGATTGGTTTGATTTATTTTTGGGATGTCAATAGAGGGGAGGTAGAGACTTACTCTATATGGCAGGACAAACTTGAGGCTGGTCATGGATTTGCAGGCTTATATTTCACTGAGAAACCTTCATTAGGGAGGATCCAGGATCGTATTTTTAGTCCCTTCCAGGAGTTAGTTTGGGGTTCCAGGAGAGAGGGACACAAAATCAAAGCCTTGGTATGAAGGTGATGATCAGAGTGGCGCAATTTCAACATATTAGTACCTTTCCGAGATTAGTTTGGGACCTTAGGATTACATTTCTTGATATTTCAGCTACTATCAGAGATGTGAGCATGGATTTTAACTTTCTGGAGTTCAATTTTCAGAGGCTTGGGAGTGGTTGCTTGGAGGAGTGGTATTATGAGGAGTTGATTGTATTTATGAATATTATGATTTCTTGTCTTATCAGCAGCAGTCAGGTGGATTCTTGTATTATCACCTTACATACCATTGCTATGATTAAAGGGTGCTTCACATCATACAGGCTAGTTTGGGATCTTGGTGACTTTACCACCTAGGTGATTTTTGTGTTTGCATGGAGAGACTTTAAGGATGATGTGTTAGGAGGTTTTCTTGATGATTCTTGGATGATTGCAATAGGTTGGGAGTGCAAAAGTATTAGGGTTTTCCCTTTAACAATTGGATATTAAGTGTTTTTGATTCCCTATCAGTTTGTGACCACATAAACTTCTCCCAGATGACTAATTTTATAGTTGGTTTGGTTGACATCCTCTTGATAGTGTTTGATAAGATTCATTTTAGGAGCGACATGAGGAGACATGTCAAGGGTTATATGTTATGGTTGGGAATATTCTCTTTTTTGTTTTCCAAGATTAAATCGACAGTTGAGTTACATTGGTAGGATATGATCCTTGATAGTGGGGACGATTCTTTGAGGCATTACAAATTGAGGATGCAAGAGTGGAGGATGTAGTTTAGGAAAGAGGATCAAATATTTATGATCAAAATGGCACAACGAAAACATGATGAGTCATTTCTAGTGATAGAATAGGACCCTGATATTTTATGGGTTGACAGTTAGGCAGTTGGTAGAGATACGAGAGTGAGTTTTTAATTGCAGGAGCCTATTCATATGGTGCAATGGATTGGTTTCCTAGGTGGGACATTCTATGAAGAATGTGTTGAGTCTTCACAGTATCTGGTTTCTCTATTGATATGTGTCCTTTAGGGGGGGGCTAGTGTTAGCACATTGCAAGACAATATTGTGGGTGGTAGGTGCACTACATCTTCCAGAAGGATTTGGGACCAAGGGATCATCATTAGTTTTAGTTTGGTTCAGATTGTTGTTCCCATGGATATGATGGCATTAATTGACGACAAACAATAGTTGGGAAGGGAGGATTTGTCATGTCCCAATATTTGGATTCCCCTGTTTGGCAGTGGGAATGACTTACGTGGCTTTTCAAGTAAATAAAAAGGGATTCAAAAGGATTTTTTTAATGTCACTCAATTAGGAGATGTTATGTATTTAATGTGACCTTAAGGAAATAAAGTAAAGTTAGATTCATAAGTTAGTTAACCATTATTAAAAGTGACTTTTAATATTAAAGTGAAAGTAAAAAGGGGATCAGGGCCATATTATGTAATGTCCCCATCCTCTTAGGAGTCATAATGGGAAATTTCATTGGCCTAATAAAGTTCCCTTGGGCTAAGGTGGAAAATGATCTAGGGAACATGATTGGCCTAGGAAAAATTTATACAATTTAAGTGGAGAAAAAGGGGGCATGGGTCCTAGGCTAATAAAAAATCACTTTAAAATTATAAAGTGAGAAACCCACTAAAGTGTCTTTAATAAAATAAAATAAAATAAGTGAGCGGGAAAAGGCTCAAGTTAGTATTCACAAAGGGAAAATGAGGAGTCTCTAATCATTCTTGCATATCACTCAATTGAAAAAATATTTTGAATAGCTCTTGAGAAGAGAGAAACTAGGGTTTTAAGAAACTCTTTATTGTTCACTAGTTTCGGTGTTGCAACAATACACCCTACTAGTTTTGGGAAGAGATCACTTCATATTTCTTCATTGAAATTCATTTGGATCGAGTTTCCTCATTTGGCATCTTGCATTTTGAACAAAGATTGGTTTATTTTCTTCAGAGGGCTAGGTATTCATCATGGGGGAAATTTTATGTATGTTGGTTGAGTTAGTTTAGAGAAGAAGACAAGTTTATCTTTGAAGTTAGGTCATATCACTCATTGGAAGGTCGAATTGTTGGAGAGAAGGGACAAGTTGCTTGCGGGGACTAAAAATCTCAAGTACTGGATATTGTTTTTCATCTCTGGACTAAGATATCTCTGTGGGAGGTCACAACTCATGTGTGGGGTGAATTTACAATAGCATACTCCTATTTCTGTTGAAATATTGTAAATGCAAAGAGTATTCTAATTATTATTGATGTATTATTCACTAGATCAATCTCCTTTTGTGGATTGATCATGTCGGGTATTGTAAATGACCAAATCACTTTTGTGGATTGGTCAAACCCTAATTTTAATGGGCTAAATGAAAATCCGGCCCCAGAATATATTAAAGTGGTTATAACCACCCAGAATGAGAAGTCGGCCCTGCCAGTGAAAAGACACCCCAGTTTAGCGCCTGCCAGATTGTATAAATAAGAGAGGCTAGCGCCTCATTTGTTCACACACTTACTTGTTCATCAGAGAACAAGTTCGGAGCTGCAGTTGGAGAAGAAATAAGAGAGAGAGGTGCATTCTTGGGAGAGGACTTTCTGTATTTGTTTGAGTTATCTCTTGGCATTGTATTGGCTATCTATATTAAGGAATTTTTTGATGGGTTTTCACCCCCATGAGGATTTCCCAGGATAAATGATGTGTCTCTTGTGATTGTGTATTTATTAGTGATCATGTTATGGTTATCTAGTAAATTGAAAAGAAACCTACTAATAGCTTAAACCTTAACATGGTATCATAGCTAAGTTGAAGAGAGCATCTTTCACAAGAGAAAGAGAAAACTGTCACTTTTGTCATACATGTAAATTGGGGACTTTTATTGAATAATTCCAGCCCCAAAACCATCTATAAAAGTGTGCCCTTCCTCAAGGATCACTTTGGCATCATGAGCACAAATTTTAAGTGGCTAGATCTCTCGAAAAGTGAAACCCTAGTTTTCACAAAGTACCAGAAGTACCAGAGTACCAGAAGTACCAGAAAACCAGAAGCATCCGTCTAGAAATATGTTGATCAAGTTTGAGGAGGAAAAAATTGGATTTTCATAAATCTGAATGCACCAGCTTACTTGCCTCAACTCAACACATCTATCCCCTAGATTAGAATTTCAAAATTTAAAGTTTGAAAAATTAGGGTTTCCTCATAAACCCTAAGTTGCAGTCTCAGAACCAATTGCAGTATCAATTGCAGTTGCAGTATTAGTTAGCGTATTGGTTGTAGTACCAGTTGCAGTCACCCTTGAAGTTATTAAGAGTTGGTGATCATTATTGTTGCTACCAGATGGTGCCTCTACCTGCAAATGTCGTCAGAGGTATGTACTCACACGTGTTTAAACAGTTAATATTTAAAGGGTATTTGTAGTAGAAGGGATCTCTTGCCATATATCCAGAAGAATCTCAAGATCCAACACATTCAAAGTAATAATGCAATCCAAGTGTGATTATCCTGATATGCATGTATTTGTTATAACATTTTTTTGATCAGTGTTGCATGTTGTAGCTATGACCATGATACTAACCTTTGGTCAAAATCCAAGTCAAGATATTAAATGGATTAAAGTTGAGATCATAGATTTTATCCTCTAACCCAACCTTCTGTCAAGATAGCATATTGTCTTAGTACAAAAGACAGGTTGAAGAAA
>WSFP011537198.1:0-11791 GCA_009831015.1 Picea engelmannii
AGGATTGCAGATCCAAATATGGATTTTGTGGTGAGCACAGGTGCGTGTAAGGAAGGGTTAGGAGGAGTTCTTAGCCAAGATGGATTTGTAATCTGTTATGAGTCCAGGAAGCTGAAAGAGCATGAAAAGAATTATTCCACTCATGATTTGAACTTGGCAACAATCGTTCATGCTCTGAGGAAATGGAGACATTACCTCATGGGAAGGAGGTTTGAACTCAAAACATACCATAATGGTTTGAAATACTTGTTTGATCAACCAACCTTAAATGCTAGACAAAGTAGGTGGCTGGAATTTTTGTGTGAATACGACTTTGATATCAAGCATATCAAAGGGAAGTAAAACAAGGTGGTTGATGCACTCAGCAGAAAGGTGCATGAATTACATGGTACATCCATTAACATGTACAAGACTAATATTAAAGATAGAATTTTGGAAGCAGCAAATGCAGATTTGCATTACAGAGACTTGGTAGCAAAGCTACAGCAAAGCGAGACACCACAAAAAGAGGGAAATTGCATCTTGGGCACTGATGGAATACTTCTGTATAAAAACAGAGTGTATATACCCAATGTCCAGGGTTTGAAACTTGCGATTCTAAGAGAAATGCATAACATGACTTATGTTGGACACCCTGGATATCAGAAAATGGTGGAAGTAGTCAAAAGCCATTACTTTTGGCTGGGTATGAAGAGAGAGATCGCTGAATACATCACCAGATGTATGGAATGCCAGAAATTTAAGGCTGAGCATAGGCACCCAATAGGGTTGCTGCACCCTTTTCCCATTCATGAATGGAAGTGGGAAGTGGTGAGCATGGATTTTATTACAGGATTGCCCAAAACAAGCAAGCAGCATGATTCGATCATGGTTGTGGTGGACAAGATTACAAAATCTACCCATTTTATTCCACTGAAAACTACTCACAAAGAAGCAGATGTTGCTAATATCTTCTTAAAAGAAGTGACATGCTTGCACAGAATTCCTAAAACGATTGTGTCTGATAGGGACCCAAAATTCACCTCGAATTTCTGGAAAGGATTGTTCAAAGGATTCAGAACGAATCTGAATTTTAGTACAACGTATCATCCCGAGTCTGATGGACAGACACAGAGGGTGAACAGAGTAATAGAGGACATGCTAAGACTGTACGTGATGGACAAACCATCAAGATGGGAAGACTACCTGCATTTGGTAGAATTCGCTTACAATAATGGGTATCATGCATCGTTGAAGATGAGACCTTTTGAAGCACTTTATGGAAGAAAGTGCAACACTCCAGTGAGCTAGGATAATCCAGCTGACAGAGCAGTAGTTGGGCTAGATTTGCTCAAGGAGATGGAGGACCAAATGATAAAAATTAAACAGAATTTGAAAGCTACCCAGGACAAGCATAAAAGTTATGTTGATAAGAACATAACCCACAAAGAATTCAAAGTGGGTGATCATGTTTTCCTGAAAGTGAAAAATAACAAGAGTTCCCTGAAGCTGGGAAGTTGCACCAAATTGGCAGCCAGATTTTGTGGGCCATTTGAAATCCTGGAAAGGATTGGGCCAGTTGCATACATGCTTGTATTACCTGCATCTATGATTGTACATAATGTGTTTCATGTTTCATTGCTTAAGAAATATATACCTGATGCTAATCATTTTATCGATTGGAATGTGATTCAGGTGGAACCAGAAGGTGTCCTGCAAGTGCATCCTATGCGCATATTGGACAGGAAAATAAAACAGCACCGGAATCGAGCTATAAATCTTGTAAAGGTCCAGTGGACCTGGTACGGTCTTGAGGACGCAACATGGGAGCATGAAGATGTTATGCGGGCAGAGCACCCGCATCTTTTTGAAAATTTTGAAAAGCTTGCAGATGCTGTGTAAAGTTGCACTGAGGACAGTGCAGAAATAAGGGGAGGGGGATTGCAATCTCCCTAAGGCCGAGCCCTGTTGTAAATATTGGTTATGAAATGAATTGTAAATATGTTTTATAGGCTGGTGAGCCAATTTTTTTATAAGCTGGTGGGCTTATGTGATTGTTAGGCCAGAGAGCCTAAGGGTTGAAGGCCAAGAGCCTGATTTTGTACATGTATCAATGCAGAACATTAATAAAATATAAACACTGTCGTGTGTAGACTGACCATGATGAATGAGTGATGGGGGACTAAGATTCCACATAGTGGGTAAGGGATTAGGGGCTGGAAGGTGGGAAGAGGGGCTGAGTGTTGGGCCTAGGGGTTAAGCCGAGGGGCTTAAGTCCTTGGGAATAATATTTTAATATTATTCCAAAAAGACCATGTGAGTAATATGTTTTTATCCTAAGTCCTTTTGGAATGACATGTGACTTCCAAATGGTGGGAGGAACGCACGCTGATGGAAGCATGGAGCTTCATGGGTGACAAGTGTCAACCCAAGCCCATGCAAATAAAATGGCTGAGATGAGCCATGGTGGGGGTCCTCCTCCATTCGACGCGATTGTCTAAGCATGAACCGATCCAACCTCTGCAAGAGACCTCATGCATCTTCTGAACCGTGCATCCTTGAAAGCTAAAAAGCCTGTGTTGATTCCTAAGGAAGCCGGTACATTCCTTGCCAAAACAGTTTGAGCCTATGCGTGGGATCTCTATACACCTTGTGCAATCCCGAAACCAAAACCGTGAGTCTATTTCATGATTTCTGAGCTTGTTTGGGAAGCCCATGTCTGTTTTCCCAGTTGGTTGTTGTGGCCACGCAGTGCTAGACTGTGTGTGGCTTACTGGCCAGTTTGAATTCTTGCTTATCCTGTGTGTAATCTCTCTCCAGGTGAGAGAGGTGATTGTTGTTGGAAGAGGCAGGTTGTCATGCCTGTGAGCATCTCTCTCCAGGTGAGAGAGTTTGATGGGAAGTGGTTTCTTCCTGAGAGTGTCCAACACTAGCTTCGGTCTCTGAGACTTCCTAATCTGGCCTGTTGCCGAGACCCAGAGAGGGAGGTGTAGCACCGATGGACTGTGCTTGTGAAGGTGTATACTCCTGGGTGGAATAAGCATGTGGGGAATGAGATTCTGGGAGTAGTGGGTGTAAGATGGCATCCTCAGAAGAATCCTTCCAGTTATTTTGTGTTGTTTTCCCTGTAACCTCAGCCTAGCCTAGGATTCCTTACCTTGGGGTGGAGCTTAGTCCCAGCTTGGGGGTGACCCACTACTGAGCTTGATGAGTAGCTTGGTCTAAGGATGGGAGGTTCGTGGAAGGCGGTGGAATTACCACCGTTTCAAAGATAAGTACTATATGATGTTTTAATTATGTTTTTCATGTCTGTGTATTTATATTTATCATGTATTCTGATGTGCATATGAATTAATGTTAATTCCATGGATTATTTATGTCAACAGTAATTTTGTGCTGACTCTGAGTTTAAATGTGTTTAACCTATTTTAAATGCATGTTATTAATTAAGCATAAAATGATATTGTTCCGCAAAGTAGCGTCTGCCCGGCTAGTGGGTTGGATGACGGCCCAGCACGGGGGCATTACAGTTTGGTATCAGAGTGTTACAGTATAAATGCTAGCAGCTGGAAGGGATTAAAATCATTCACAAGCATGTCATTCGAACAAAAATATGAACATCTTGATCAATACATCCTCGTGAACAAAATCATGTTCAAGAATGCATTCATGAAAATTTAATATGTGTTCACTGGGATGATCATGCTTGCTTCCTTTGAATCTCGAAAGATAATTAACCCACTCAGTTATAGTCGGTACTAGATGTGGAAAACCGACTATATTTGAGAAATCATAGAAAGCATACCTCCGAGACAAGATAGTTTCCATTTCCATGGTCGTCCCGTATCAGTGGAGTTGCCAACAAGTTCTTCCTTCATGGAGTGGAGTCGCCAGGTGAAATATGTAGTCCTGAATATGTGACCAACCCTTGTTCATCGTCAAAATCTAGATATGATCGTTGTCATTCTCCTAGAGAATATGTGTCATTTACTTCTGTCCCCGACAATGCCACCTTAAATGTTAGCATTGAAAGTCACGCTTTGACTGCTAAAGTGTAAGATCATCACCCATCAAAATGTAAAAGATAATTTTGGTTTTGAATAGGTGGATCATCAATATGGAGAAAGAAAGGGAGAGGGCAGAAAACTATAGATCAGTGGGCAACACCAATGGGCAATGGAGTCACAAACATTCTACTCATCGAAGGCACAAAAGATGCTCAATAGAAAACAAGATTATATGTTGATAGGTGGAAGAATGAAGAAGGAAAACATAATATAGAATGTTCACTAAACATAGATCCTCTCAATTTAATGAATCAACAAATACTTGAATATAAACAATGACTGATGAGAAAAATACAACATATCCTCTGCTACTTAGGGATCCATAAATCATTGACACCTTTGATCCTCAAATATGCAGTATATTCAAATAATAAGATATATAAAAAAATAAATTACAATATGAAATCACAGCTCTCATGAGTCTCCAATAGCAGTAATGCTTACAATCATAAAATTCCCACAGGCTTACAAATGAGCAGACACAAGAAAATTGTCTGCTTCTACTCTCTCTAGCCTCTCTTGGCTCATGAATCCCCTTCTCCAAGAGATATCTCAAAATAGAAAATAGAATTCAAATAACCTTATGAGGTTGAATCCCATCTCCTCCATTGGATTCTAATCCTTGGAGATAGGTGGCAACAATCAAAGAGACAAAAATCCAACAAACTGCTAATTTTTAGGAATTTGTTGGAAGTCATTAATAAATTGTTTCCACCTCATTACACGAGGCCTTTGATGGAGATAAAACTTAGGTGTAGGTGTCCCTTGACATATAAATGATCCTTTATAATTCATTTGAATCCTCCTTGACAAGTGGCAACCTCCCAACAAAGAGAATATCAAAATCGTGACCGTTACAGGAAATTTCGTAGCGCCATTGTAAAACAGTTGTGCACATTCGGTAGCGCCACTTGTATGTCTAATATATCTCAAACCATAAAACATTTTGAAAAAATGAGAGAGGTTTTTTTTATTTGGTATGTTATGAACAAAAACCTCCTCCTGGTTTCAAAAATATTTTCTCATTTGTTCATAATCCAATTTTTAAGTTAGTCACTCAAAACTAGTAGAAGCGTCCTTGCAAAATAACTCTGCACAATTTAGTCTCTGTCAAAATTTTGGTAGCACCCGCTTGTGTGTTTATATATGTAGAAACCATCAAGAACTGTAAAAACTTCTCATGGGTTCTTTTGATTCTTGGAACCTTGTGAGAGTGTTTTCAATGCTTGTTCTTGACACTTGGATCCTTAAATTTGAATGTTGGTCTCTCTCTTGGTGTTTTGTGTATAACTTGATCGATATGCTGGCATTGGCCTATTTCTTTGTCTAGTGTTGTCTTAAGATGTTTATTAATTCTTGAACTTGGAGATTGGGCATAACCCAATATAATTGTAATTTTCCCCAAAATAAATAAAATATCCCATAACAATTATATTCATTTGTCAAAATGAATAATGAAGGAATTATGCAAAGCTAAGGCATAAACCAATCTTGGCATTTTCAAATGAAAACAAATAAATATAAGAAAAACTTAGATCCATTGATAATACCGAAGGATTAGCTTTAATCCAAAATCCCAAATTTTCATTTAAAATTAAACAAAATGCTACAGGTATTTCTAGTAACAATCAATATTTGGAATAGCCAAATCTTGATACTAACATTGGCTCCAAGTTGAATCTCATGCTCCCCATGAGCTTCCAAGAACTTGTAGATCAGTAGCCTTATCCATCTTCAACTCTGCTCAGGAAACCTACATACCTGAGAATGCCTTTGCTCTTTATTTGAAATTGAAAACTAACTGTAAACAAAATGCTCGAGAACCAAACTTTATTCTTCCTACTCCTACCTAATAAAATTATTCCTCAATATTAGGTAAAATCATGCTTCCAATGAAGCCATATAATACATTGATTAGATGGTAAAATTCTTGATCTGGAAATGACGAATGAAGGAACCCATGGAATAAAAAAATGTCATTCAAAAAGACAGCAGAACCAATCGTTATTTGACAAGAACAAATTGACATCTATGCTACTCAAAGACTCCATATAATCACCAATAGGATCATAAAATCCACAAAGAAATACCTCTTCTTTCTGTTGTTCCAACTAAAAACTGGAATGCTTCTGCTAATGACTGGCTTTATAACCGTTTCCAATTTCCTCCATGTGCAAAACTGAAAATGACTGTTGACTGTCTTCATTGTTCTCAAGTTCCATATGACTTAAAGAAATATGATCTTCATTATTTGAATCTAGAGGAAAAAGATCTTCATATCCAAAATAATCACAAAAAATAGTAGTTGGTAAATGTTCAACATCTTGTTTATCATGAATAATCTCTTCTACTACAATATCATCTTCAACACACAAGGATTTTTCATGGCTATCAAATCCTTTACACAGTAAATCAAAGTGAAGACAACATTCTGGATAAATTAAGTTAGCTCCAAATTTTTCTTTGAAAATGAATGAAAGGCAACATGAAAACCCTTCAAATAATGAATGCTAGTAGCTGGAAGGGATTGACACCATTCATGAGCATGTCCTTCTAAAGAAAATCTAAACAACTTGATCAAGATATCCTCGTGAAAAAAATCATGTTCAAGCACGTATTCATGAAAATTTAATAAGTGTTCATCGAGATGATCATGCTTGCTTCCTTTTAATCTCGGAAGATAATTGTCCCACTCAGTTATGGTCAGCACTAGATTTGGAAAAATGACTATATTTGAGAAATCACTGAAAGCATACCTCCGAGCGAAGATAGTTTCCATTTCCATAGTTGTCCCGTATCAGTGGAGTTTCCAACAGGTTCTTCCTTCATGGAGTGGCGTCACCAAGTGAAAGATGCAATCCTGAATATGTGACCATCCCTTGTTCACCATCAAAACCTGTATTTGATTGTTGTCATTCTCCCTAGGAATATTTGTCTTTCACTTCTATCCCCGACAACGACACCTTAAATGTCAGCACTGAAAGTCACACTTTGACTGCTAAAGTGTAAGATCAACACCCATCAGAATGTAAAAGATAATTCTGGTTTTGAATAGGTGGATCATCAAGATGGAGAAAGAAAGGGAGAGTGCAACAAAATATAGATCAGTAGGCAACACCAATGGGCAATGGAGTCACAAACATTCTACTCATTGAAGGCACAAAAGTTGCTCAACAGAAAACAAGATTATATGTTGATAGGTGGAACAATGAAGAAGGAAAACATAAGATAGAATTTTCACTAAACATAGATCCTCTCAATTTAATGAATCAACAAATACTTGAATATAATCAATGACCGATGGGCAAAATACAACAGATCCTCTGCTGCTTAGGGATCCATAAATCATTGACAGCCTTTGATCCTCAAATATAAAATATATTCAAATAAGAAGATATATAAAAAAAGAATTAAAATCTGAAATCATAGCTCTCATGAGTTTCCAATAGTAGTAATGCTTACAATCATAAAATTCCCACAGGATTACAAATGAACACACACAAGAAAATTGCATGTTCCTACTCTCTCTAGCCTCTCTTGGCTCATGAATGCCCTTCTCCTAGAGATATCTCCTTCCTTAAATATAAAATAGAAATCCAAATAACCGTAGGATTTCGAATTCCATCTCCTACATTGGATTCTAAGCCTTGGAGATAGGTGGAAACAATCAAAGAGAGAAAAATCCAACAAACTGCTAATTTTCAGGAATTTGTTGGAAGTCATTAATAAATTGTTTTCACCTCATTGCATGAGGACTTTAATGGAGCTAAAACTTAGGTTAAGGTGTACCTTTAAATATAAATTATCCTTGAGAATTCATTTGAATCCTCCTTGATAGGTGGCAACCTCCCAACAAGGCAAATATCAAAATCGTGACCGCTACAGGAAATTCCATAGCGTCATTGTAAAATAGTTGTGCACATTCGGTAGCACCACTTCTATGTCCAATATCTCTCAAACCATAAAACATTTTTAAAAAATGACAGAGGTTTTTTTTATTTGGTATGTAATGAACAAAAACCTCCTCCAGTTTTCATAAATACCATCTCATTTGTTCATAATCCATGTTTTAAGTTAGTCACTCAAAACTAGCAGAAGCATCCTTGCAAAATAAGTCTGCACAATTTGGTCTCTGTCAAAATTTCGATAGCGCCCACCTATGTGTTTAGAGATATAGCAACCATTAAGAACTGTAAACACTTCCCATGGGTGCTTTTGATGCTTGGAACCTTGTGAGAGTGTTCTCAATGCTTGTTCTTGACACTTGGCACCTTAAATTTGAATGATGGTCTCTCTCTTGGCGCTTTGTGTATAAATTGATCGATATGTTGGCATTGGCCTGTGTCTTTGGCTAGTTTTGTCTTGATATGTCGATTAATGCTTGAACTTGGAGATTGGTCATAAGGCAATATAATTTTAATTTTTCCCAAAATAAATAAAATATCCCATAACAATTATATTCATTTGCCAAAATGAATAATGAAGGACTTATGCAAAGCGAGGCATAAACCAATCTTGGAATTTTCAAATGAAAACAAAGAAATATAATAAAAACTTAGATCGATTGATAAGACTGAAGGATTAGTTTTAAGCCAAAATCCCAATTTTCATTTAAAATTAAACGAAATGCTACAGAAATTTCCAGTAACAATCAATATTTGACATAGCCAAATATTGATACTAACAGTACCTTGTTTCAATGTTTTTCCTCGCTACTTACAATCCTCGAGCTTGATCTTCAAATTGCCTGGTGTAAACTGAGATCTGCAATGGATAACGAAAAGAAACAATTATCTCCTGCTCTACAAGATTATATAAGACAAGTCTATCTATGAATATTAGAGCAACAATAGATAAGAAAATGAGAAAATACACAATATTGAAGGAAATAGGCCAAGTATATATTGAATTAGAAAGCCAAAAAGAGGCACTTACAAACCATAGATGATGATGTATAAATTCTCCAAGCTCTCCTCGTCCATCCCTTGCACAAATATACCAAGATCACAATGATGATACTCAGACTAATTACTTCCACACTAGATCAGAGGTTTGATATGATAATATTTTGATTCCTTTATCCTTGGAAAAACCTTCAATATATAGTCTTGAGAGGCACAACCACCATGAATAAATGATGGATATGGTTGAGGATATGTCTCCTTAATTTTGGGATCTGATCCCAAGATGAATCCATAGCATGGGGGTTGAACATAACCAACCTCATCCCAAGAGATTTGGTCCATAGAATAAGTTGGAAGATCCCCATTTTCCCTCTAACAAGACTGGTGCTCCATCAGAGTGAGAGAAAGAGTGCCACAGAGCTCCCTTAACAAGGAAGGGGGAGCACCAGTGCTCCCTAATCATGTCTAGGGGAGTGCCACCCTTCTAAATTGCTCAAAACTAGTTGAATTTTCCAAGAAAAAGGTGTGTTTCTATTGTCAAATTATGGGGCTTCTTCTTCTAACATGACTTAGGGATTGTGACAAATTTTATTATGGTGTAAATGGGTTATGACACTCAGCAAAGAAAATGTGAAACTTGGTAAGTTGCATATGACACTTGCGAAAATGACACTTAACAAGGTTCATAAGTCGCATTACGACACTTAGGGTGAAATACCTAGGTGTGCAATTTTGGTGTGTAACAAATTTCACTCTAAAGTGTGAGATCAGAAGAGAAATTGATGACCAAAACACTTTACAAATTCTTCAATGCAAGGGTGCTAGAGTCAGATAACCTCGCAGAAGTTGCAAACAATCATCAATCAGAATACAAATACATTTAATTTCCGAGGCATGCATACCTATTCTCGGAATACGATATGAATCAAAGCATGGTCGCTGACCAATACACTACAGATCCATGAGAATATTGACTAAGGATATGGCCACTAGAGATACAATGTGGATCCATATCTCCATGACATGAACTTATCATAGCCATGAAAAGTACACAATGGAGCTACGAGATGAAAAAACATAGCCACAAATCAATACAATGTGGATTTATGT
The DNA here is from genome assembly GCA_009831015.1 of Picea engelmannii. Lineage (NCBI taxonomy): Eukaryota > Viridiplantae > Streptophyta > Pinopsida > Pinales > Pinaceae > Picea > Picea engelmannii. Next base: position 10,061 of record WSFP011537198.1, read on the forward strand.
GATAGTATATATATTAGTAAGATTTCTAGCATGGTGATTGTACTGAAATATTTTACATTCTAGAATGATCTCCATCATAGCCTAGGAAAAGCACATAAAAGAGTGAGTGATCAACCCAGGGTCTTCATCCCAATCCTGATGCAGTATGAATATAGCCATGTAAATAGATGATTTGATGTCAAACATGGTAGAAACCACACTATTAAATTTGAAGGTTTTTGCGACAAAGTAGAGACAAATTTTTGTCAGCATAGAGTCATTTTTGTGAACAAGATGATTTTTTTTTTGTCAGAATCCATTCGTCGGTCTAGCGGCCACACATGGATCTTCGCCGATCTAGCGATCGGGAAAAGAAGCCTATTCACAATAGGAAAAAGTTCGGCTAGCAACAAATGTTAGTTGGTAGAATGACTAATATTAGTCACAAGAGTGACTAAGACAACCGTGGAAAAATTAGTCAATAAACCACTACGAGTCGGTAGAACGACGAATCTTAGTCGCTAGAGTGACCAAACCATAAGTTAAAAAGGTCAAACGAAGGAGGATCAATTAGTCGCTAGAACGACCAAGTGACCTAGTTTGCGACCAAATGGCAATACAAGCGACTAACTGGTTGGTCACTTGATCGACTAACAGGTTGGTCACTCTAGTGACTAACACATTGGTGTTTGTGACCAATTGAAAATACTATCGACGAACATGTTATTTGCTAAAGCGACCAATGTTGGGGTTTTAAAAAAAATAAATTATGCCATTCAACACAGGATCTTAACTAAATTTGATAACAGGTATTTAAGTGTGTCCAATCATGATGGTCATGTAATTATAGGATCTTAACTAAACCTTGATTTCAAAATGGGTTGGATGATATGGGGGAACCATGTGAAAGGAGAACTTGATCAAACAACACAATAAATCAAACAAATTGACAATATGTAAGTTGACAGAGTGAATACCATGTTTGAGGAACTCAATGTGTAGGTCTTCCTCATATGTAACTCTATTGTTATCGATCATGTGAACAACTCTCTTGATGTCTCCAAAAGAAAATATATGACATGAGGTAGGGCTATGGGAAATTTGGATGGAGCAAGGGATAAAATGAATTACTGATATATATCTTGTGGGAAGGAAACCTCTCTAGGTAAAAGGGTGCACCAGAAGACTCTATGTCAATTGTAGAGGGCTTCAAGAAGCTCATGTCTCCTAATGGAAACAAAGCCGTATTTTTTTATGATAGAGGAGATGCTAGCAATATTTATAGAGGTGAGGAATAGAGAAAGGGACATGCTAAAGAGACTCTTATTAGTTGTTACAAATGAATTGGTGACCATTGATCTTAGAAATCATATGAACTAAATTTATGGTACATTCATCAATTTTAGAGAAAGACATACAAACAAAGAACATTGTTAATTTCGGATCAAATCCCTTCAAATAGGAAAATTGATAAAAAGAACATGTAAATAGGAAAGCGTAAACAATAATACAAAGGCATACAAACAAATAACATTGTTAATTTCAAATCTAGTCTCTTCAAATAGGAAAATGAAGATGTAGATAGGAAAGCATAAAGATTAATAATAATATGTTGATAGGAAAGTGCATGGATTGATGATAGAATTTTCTAGCACCCTTGTAAAATCAGGGACATAAACATGCCTTTAGCTAAGCATTCATCTTGGGGTCACAATTCTTCTTTAAGGTAATGTTAGAAGGCAAGTTAAGGGG
>WSFP011537203.1:0-11791 GCA_009831015.1 Picea engelmannii
TCCCCTGGGCATCACCTCCCTAAAGAGAAAGAACCATCCCATTGTGGTGACATTGGGTGGGATTGGTTCTTGTTACGCCAGTTTGGCCTTCAAACCTCAAGATTTTATCCCTTCTACAAACTGTGCGATAAAATTTTGGTGTCGTTGTCGGGGAACACTGAGTCAAAACTTCCTCAAGACAACACATGTTTCACTAAGACTTGCCTCTAGAGTATTCATCTTACAATCTTACTTGGAGACTCCACTTAGGGTGTTTTCCCTTATCTTTTGATAGTTTCAAGAAAACTATCTGGCGACTCCACTGATGACGAAGCCAACTATGACTTCACAATGGGATCCCGGGAACTACAAGCCTTTAGATATGATCAAAATCCCATGATACCCACGACAAATGCACCCGATATCTGAAATATGCCTCCCTAGATTCACTGGTGGTGATGGGGAAAGAGTTGACCATCATATGGAAAAATTCTTTTCTTACTTTCGACTCCATCCTATCAGTGATGACGCTAAAGATGTGGTGATGAAATTTTTTTCCGCCACCCTTCACGAGAATGCTAGAGAATGGTATGAAAATCTCCCCAAGGATAGCATCACAACTATGGAACAATTGGAAGAGACCTTTCTCGAAAAATGGGGCATTCAGTTAGAAGACATCTCAACACTGCTAAAAAAATTTAAGCATATAAAAAAAGATGAGAATGAAGCTCTCAGAGACTTCCATAATAGGTTTGAGGGCACTCTTTATCAGGTCCCTAAAAGACATCATCCTGAAAATGAGTACATTCTCCATCTCTATACCCATGCGCTTTTGGTGCACCTAGGTTTTCCCCTTAGTAAAAGGGGCCCAAGGACGCTTGATGAAGCTTACTACATGGCTACAAGAATTGAGAAAAACATCTCCTTATTCGGGATAAAAGACCTCTTTACCTCAAGCACTCTTAGTATGGAAAGTTTGTTTCCCCTTGAGAACTTTGATGTTGATTTCCAAGAAGAAGGTGAATAGACCATCATTCAACATAGGACTATTGAAGATATGGCTGAGGAGCGGGAATCTAAGAAAAATGATGAAGTATCAACCTATGCTCCACCTTCCGATGAAGTAATCCATGAAACATTTCATCCTGCATGGCAAAAGGATGATAAGGCTAGTTCTTTTCCTTTTCAGGATTCCAATGACACCTTGTTCCATGATTTAGAAAATGAAGGAGAAATGGAAGCCTTGAACGAAGTGGATATTCTTTGATGTACTTTTGAAAACGAAAGGGAAATCCATGAGGATAAAACAATGATGCATGTCGAAGACACCCAAGCCCTCAAGGGTCCTGCATAAGAAGAAACAGTAAGTTATCCTCCTCCCCAAAATTTTGATGATTTTCTACTTTATGATTTGGGAAAAGAGGAGGAGATAGATGAGCATATGAGTGTTTTGAATCCTCCATGTTATGATAGTGATACTAACATAGTTGATATTGATGAGTTCATACATGTTGGAAGACATAAATGGGATGTAATTGGTTTTGGTATGGATCACATTTATGACATTGAGAATCATTCCCAACTATTGCCTTTAAAGTTATCATGACAAATTATCTTCGATTTTTACTAGTGGCAACAGGGAGATGCTATATTTACCGATGCCCCCCAAACACCCAAGGTTGACCTAGTACCATGTTTTCCTGATGATTTTCGGTCTTACCTTGAGTGTTTTGATGAGTACTCCTTCGAGCACTTGGATTCTTTCTATGTAGAAGATTATCAACCACCACTTTTCTCGGGTTTTGATGGGAGTAAGAACATTGTTTCCCTAAAGAAGGATTTTCATAACATATTTCTCCAGCCACCTATTATTACTTTACCTTGCTGTTTCATTAAAGGTATGGTTGGGAATTGCATCTTTTGTATTGAGTTTCCTCTGAAGAAAACCTGAGGATCCAAGGGTTGTTTGAAAACTACAGATTTGAGTCTGTCATCTCAGTTTTTTAACTTTCCCTTGAGAGTTTGCCAGTCATCTGCCAGATCCTTGTCAGTCCCTTCAGAGTGTGAGGATGCCCCAGGTAGCTAGTTTGCATACCTATTGAGTCGGTGTTATGAAACTTGGACTTTTCATGACCCCTTCTTGAAGTGGATTCAACACTTTCATTGGAGATTGACGTGGCATGATTTTATCCCTCTCACGCACCTCCATGAGTTAGACTTTGTGATCTACGATGATATGATATATATTCTAACCCATGACATTTTTGTGCTTGACTTATCACTATTTTGGTTTATGATGAAGCACAAAGGTAGGTATCATGGGACATTGTTGTTGGATTGGATTCACTGGTTGTTTGACTACACTCAACATCCATCCAACAGGTAAGTACATGTAAGTGTTTTTTTCTTTACATTCGCATTTATGATTGTTTTATTTAAGTTCTATTTATATGTATGCTGGGGTGACATTACCACCCCATTTTTGTTACTGATGCTTCTATTTAGATCGAGCAGGTCAACAAGTTATGCCAGAGATGCTAAGGTTCTCATGCACTATATGGTGAGCACATGTCCCTGAGTTGGAGCCAGATGTTATCCCCCATTTTCAGGGATAACTAGGAGATCATGTCTCGAGGCCCACAGGTCCTAGACATGGAGTATCGAGAAAAGGATTGAATTTAGCATGGCCCTGGAGGGCCCACATTTTATTTCTTCCAACATATTTATCTTGTCAGCAGCAACAACATCCATCACCGTCGGCTTGGTCCTGTGTTAGAGAAGGTTCTTTCTCCACGAGGTAATTGGTGTGGGTATCATGGTATGTGTCACTTTGATCATCAAAACCATTGAATGTATGCATCTGATTCCTTTTGTTTCTAACAACTGCTTGGATCTTACACTTTCCCACTTGACCATGTTTGGGGGGATTGACAGGGTGCCCTAGCAAGCCTGTGTTTGTAGGTTTTGGTTTTCCACTGGGGTGGATTTTTGAAAATCCATCATCCGCTCCCATCATAGCACCACTTTTTCATCTTGTTTCCCACTTACCTATCCCATTCCACTTGTCAAGACATTGGGTTGACCTATTCTCAGGATTGCACCTTATCTCATGGGAAGAAGGGGATAAAGGCCCAGAAGGTAAAAGAAAACTGGTAAAAGATAAAAGAATAAAAATAAAACCTTGAGATGCTTCACTCAGGGATCCCCGAGAAAGAAATAAAAAGATTCTAAGCAAGAAACAAGAGGGATGCAGAAAAATAATAAAACAAGGCCTAACCAGAGGATAGGGGGTCTCATCATGAGCCAGCCTATTAGGTCCATGGGTATCTAATAGTATGACATTTCCATTAGCTGGTCACCATGCCAGGGCAGTGACTCTTGGTTGCACGACCAAGGGAAAGGGGGTCTCATCAGGAGCCAACCTTCTCATTTTTGTGAAATTACTCGTGGGTAACGTTTTCACCATTGGTCACCATGCCAGGGCAGTGTCCCCTGATTAGCTCTTGAACAAAAAGCAATAAAAGATAAAAGAATAAAGAATGAAGAATAAAAGGCAAGAATGGGCTTGGAAAAAATGCATGGAAAGAATATTTTGAAGTGTCGATGGGTGTATAGGACCAAATTTACCTCTGAGGTGTTGTTGAGTGAAATAAATTAGCACTCCTCATCATGGAGGGATTTTCTCAATAAGAAGACATCGACTACACTGAAATATTTTCCCCCATTGTGAAGATGAACTCAATTTGACTGATTCTTTCCCTTACTTCTTGTTTTGGCTAGAAGATCCATCAGATGTATGTGAAGAGTACTTTCCTTCATAGAGACCTATCAGGCTATCTGAAGAAATTTACATGGAACAACCATCTAGTTTTTGATGGATTCCAATTTGGTATGTTGACTCAAGAAGCCACTTTATGGTTTGAGGCAGGCTCCCCGACATGGTATGATAAGATCGATAGTTTATTTCCTCAACTTGGTTTCAAACGATGTGAATATGATCACATCCTATATGTTCTCCACTCTAATGAAGACACTATGATTGTTGTTGTATATGTTGATGACTTGATCATTATCGACAATAATAATGCTCTCATATTTAGATTTAAGAAACAACTTGTTGAATCCTTTGATATGATATATCTCGATACTCTGCATTATTTTTTGGGTCTTCAAGTATTATCATTGTATGATGTTTTTTTCATTTCTCAGTCTAAATATGTAATGGATATGTTGACATGTTTTAATATGGTTGATTGCAAGCATATTTCCACTCCTTTTCAGTATGGAGTGAAGCTTTCTAAAACCCGTCAAACACCCACTGTGGATGCTACACTTTATTGGAAATTGGTCAGTAGCATTATTTATCTTACTCATAGTCGACCTGATATATTCTTTGTTGTTAGTGTGGTTTCCTGGTTCATGCAGGATCCTAGAGAAATCCAATGGAAGGGATTCAAACTAATTGTTCATTATCTAAAGGGTACCACTCATTTGGTATCAAATATTTTTGTAGTTCATATTCTCTAGTCAACTTCATCAACTCCGACTGGGCTGGTGATGGTGATGATCAAAAGTCCACTTATGGGTATGTGTTTCACTATAGCACTGGACCTTTGGTATAGTTGTGCAAGAAAATAAGGTAGTATCCTTGTTGACTATATAGGAAAAATATCATGGAGTTGTTCAAGATGAAACTAAGGTGATATGGATTTGCCAACATTTGGGAGAACTTGGCCTTACCGTTCATACCTCAACTAGCATCTACTGTGATAATCAAAGTTCCATTCAGGTTCCCGACATTCATGTTGATCATAGTAAAATGAAGCATGTTGATCTCTATGCTCACTACTTGAGGGATTTAGTTTGTGAACATGTTGTTTCTCTTGAATATTACCACATCGAAGATCAAGTTGCTGATATCTTTTCCAAACCTTTATCTGTAGCCATATTTATCAATATCCACACTTTTCTTATGCTTAAGGAAGATACAATTATGGGGGTTGTTTCAGTCTCAAACATTGATGGCTCATCACACATCTCCTGGGTTCAATTGGTCAAGAGTTAGACCCTGATTTGGATAAAACCAACACACCCTACCAGTTGGTCGGGTAGTCGACTTGCTTATCAATCAGAAATTTGACCAATAATCAAATATAGTTGGGCGATGGAATGACTAGCCCAACAATCACTATGAGTTGGAAAGATATGCGGTCGGGTTAAGTCCTGTTGATCCGACTTGATAGAGCATATTTTGTGGAGTCAAATCTAACTATCGACGGTTATATGTGGACAAGATATTCTAGATTCTATGTGAGTCGGTTAAATCTTGAGAATATAAAAGAGGACCCTTTAGGTCATTATCAACATGATGAATGTGAATTGAGATAGAAAAATAGATCATGTAGATCAAGATGTGAAATATGTACTATGATGTTCTCACCACAATATGTTGTGCTTAAGTTTTGTATCAATGTCTTTATATGCCACCTTTGTTCTTCAAAAATTTTCCTTCTTCGATTATATGCAGTATGGTGTTATTTTTTTCATGCCCCATTCCACCTTATTCCCCAACAAAAGGGATTAAGAACAAGTTGTTTTTTAAATGGAAAGATGGTCCTTTAATGTCCCAATTCAGATCCATAAATTTGAAGAGAACAAATCAACATAATAGGACCTTCCCTACAATGGAACCTATATGTTAATGGCTCCCATATCCCCACTTACAAAGTACCAAATAGATGAAAAATTATATAATGATCCCTTTTGGATCATACATCCCCATTTTGCGAGACTTTTGGTCCCTAAAATATTTTACTAAAGGAGGTGAGAACAAATTTCCTCTACCTTATCCATAGATTACCATTTGTCCTTCTCAAAAGAAGCTAAAACAAAATCCACACAATCCACACATCAAACATAAGATGTACCCTAGGAAATCGAATATATGAAAACCAAACATAAGGTGAGGGCTAGGCCCCACTATTTTCTTCTCAGATATGATTAGCAAATACAAAGAAAGATGAACTCACTATGGAGCTTTCAAAGACATTGTGGTATATTTGGCTACTATAGGGTCTCTTAATTCCTCTATTATACCCACAATATCCCACTCACTTTCTCTACTAAAAAATGGAACAAAATCAATACAAAAAGAATGGAATCCCTTCCTTTCCTAGTGGCCCGGTATTTAACATGCATGCCTCAAATATGTCGATCAGGGTTAGGGTTTTGGACCCTTTAGATTTTTTTTTAAATTCCACATATGACTAGCTACACATGTTTTGACTAATGGGTGTTGATATGGCATACAATCGTTACTATGGATGTCAAAAGAACAAGTCAATTTGTGGGAGGCATAACTCCTCATATAGACTCTAATCAAGGAGATATTTCCATCATTAGAAATCTCACAATGTGTAGAATAGAATTAGAGATATAGGGACTTTGTTTGCAAATTTTGTACCATAAAAATAGTCCTTTATTGTCCCAAATGGGCTCTAGAAGTTTTAAGATCCCAAATCACCATAATAGGACCTACCGTAAAATGGGCCCTACATGTCAATAGCTCCCATTTTCCCACTTATAAAGCACCTTATTAGATGAAAAATTATATAGTGATCCATTTTGGATTATTCCTCCCTTTTGGGAGGCTTTTGGTCCCTAAAATATTTTACTAAAGGAGGTGAAGAAATTATTCCTCAATATTCTCCCTCAAGTACCATTTGGCATTCCCTATAATTTTTTCTTTAGAACCAACTTGTTAGAGTTCTTCCTCCCCCTATTTAGTTTTTTTGGATCTATTTTGAAAAATTGTATCCTTTAGTAACTCCACCCATGCTTCTAGTGCTAATTCCTCTATGGTAGGTAAAAATTACCCATCATTTTCCCACTCTAACAAGGAAGTCTCATAGATTTTCAAAATTTACATATTTAATATTAAGTAAATGAGGATATATGGAGGTTGAATAAGTCTGTAGGAATTAGAACCTACCTACTCTAACACTTGAAAGGGACCATACCATAAAAGTTTGATATTATTATGAAGACTTGTTAAGATGCAACTAGACTCAGTTTTCTACCTTGAAAGTATTTCCAATTATGTGCTTGTCATGTTGGGTCTTCTATGTTGTACTATGTTGTCATTTATGTCAAGGGATTGATGTAAAATGGATTGATGTCAAGTATTTTCACAGTGATGTGTTTGTATCATTGATATATTTATTATTGGTTATAAGGTCATTAATGCAATTGTTTTCAAAGGGTTGATGTCAAATGGTGTCATAATGATTTTATGTCATGTCATGGTTGATATGAAGAACCAAATGGATAAACTCCAAAGTGGTACCCTTATGGTGAAATCCCTCATGGAAATATGCTCTTAGACGAAGTTCTCAAAGTTGTCCCCTTATGGTGAAAGTCCTCATGGGAAGATGCTTTGTGAAGTCCAAATGGTTATGTGGTTGAGTATCCCAATAGTGTGGTTAGGGAACCCAATTTTGATTGAGGAATAATGTAATGAATATCAATGAATTTTTAGGATAAACTATTCGATATGGATAGTATATGTCATGTCATTTCTGGTTATATGTGGAATGTCGCATAACTCCTCACAGTTAGAGAGTTATGGCCATGTGAAGTTGAAGAACCCTCATGAGTTATCTAGAAGTCCCTAGAAGGTCAAAGAAGTCAAATTATTCTAGAAGCTCCTAGAAGAAGTTGACCAATCAAAGTTGTTAGTCATGGGTTAAGTGGTTGCAACAAGAAAACAATTAAAAATAAATTAGTTGCAATTAGAAGTGGAGAGTTTACTATTTGTGGATAAAGTGGTTGTAAGTGGAAAAAGTGGTTAGAAGTGGGTTAGCCACAAGAGAAGGAAGTTGGGTAAGTTGGTTAGAAGATAACCCCTAGAAGAAGCTACTTGGAGAAATATAAATAAGAGATCAAGGGTCTCTTATGAGTATGATCTTTGAGCATACTGAATATCCATTTGTGAAAGGTTATTTGGGTAGGTATTATTGATAGAGAGAATTCACGAAAGAAAAACCGCAGCAACAGAATCACAACAGCATAATTGCGACAATAGAATTGTGGTAGAAAAACCACAGTATAATAATCGTGGAAAAAAAACTGCGACAACAAAACTGTGGCAGCAGAACCGCACCAACATAATCTCGACAACAAAATCGCGACAATAGATTTGATAGCTACAGAAAATTGGAAGTTCGGTAACCACATCATATTTTCATATTGGAATTGTTCTAATTGTTGCATGGTATGGTATAGGTCTTGATGATTTCTATAGGATTAAAGGTATGGTTTTGGCACATGTTCTATTGTAATTGTTTATGGTATTTGGTTTATGGAGAGTATGGTGTATTGCTAGAGGTATCTTGTTGGTTAACTTGGTGATATTGTGCATAAGGTTGAGAGTTGACTTGATGATTGATATTTGTGAGTATATCATATTTGGATAATGAGATTGATGAGTCAGGTTGATGTGACAGTTTGTTGTGACAGGTTGCGTTGTGCATAGTTGACGCACTTGTCTTGGTATAGACTGTTGGTACAGTTTGAAATATTGTTTTCTGTCTACAAGCTGGGTATTGTACTTGAGAGTTGGATTCCTCACATCTTGGTTGGTGCTGAGATACGAAGGATAGCTCTTGCAATTGAGAGTTGGTGCTCTCTTTGAGTTGATTCTCTTTTCAATTGGTGCTAATAAAACCTGAGATTGTAGTCTCTTGTAACATATAATACAAAAATATTAAACATATATTGTTGATGTATGTTGTTGAGATATGTTTACATGCAAACAAGTAAGTGTTAATGGAACTAATGAGTAAATGGTGATTACTAACTAAAGTTTTGCAAGAAGCGTAAAAAGAGACTCACACTGATTCACCCCCCACTCTCATTGTGGTCGGTGTGTCCAACAATTGGTATCAGAGCAGGTCTTCACTATAATCCTTAAAAGCTTGAAGGAGATCCATGGACACACAAGTAGAAGTAGGTTGTGTATAATCATCTAACAATTATCTTATATATGAAGAGGAATATTTGTTGAATCTCAAAGATAAAATCTTAGACGTGTTAGAAGAAAAACATGATCAATATACTTTTGATCTTGATTTTGATGAATACATTAAGGAATCCCTTGAAAAGTACTAAGGAAAATACTCATGAAACAATAAGAATAGATCAATGGACTAAATAATGATATAATTAGTCAAGAAGAAGGAAATAAGAAGGTAGATGACGAGCTTAGAAAAAGACTTGAAGTCAATGTCAATTTGAAGATCCAAATTGAAGAATATAGAAGGAAAGCAAAGAATTCAAACATGTTCATGAACAATTCAACAATTCTTGATGAAATCTGGAGTTGTCAAAGATCACCTAATGATAAATCCAGTCTTGAATACAACAAGGAAGAAAGAAAGTTTGAAGCTACGAATTCTAAGAAGCATGAGGTAAGTCCTTCATTTTCAAAAGGTGGAAGTAAAGAAGAAAGTCCTACCCCTCAAAGAAAGTTCAGAAGAGAGACACCTTCAAGGTGGACACCAAAGAAAAGGTATGACAATATTTTTCATGGTTATTGTTTCTCATGTAATAAATTTGGTCACAAAGCTTTGGAATGTAGATATTATGCACGGAAATATGTTGGAATATTCAACATCCTAAGATGTTGGATATGTAATCAAGTGGGACACATTGCTGCTCATTGTCACACCATGAGATGTTACAATTGTAGTGGGTTTGGCCACAAAGCTCATGATTGTTGGAATTCAAGGAGATAGTCAATGAGGAGTGCTTCATGTAGCATGGAAAGAACAAGACATGCAACTTGGAAGGAAGATAATTCTGAAATGATGGAGGCTTAGAGCACAAGTACATAGAAACCTAGACACTTTCATAAGTGGACGAATAACACTGAACCACCAGAACAAAATTGTAGCCATGAGGTAAGCTCAAGCCTTACATTTTATGAGGCAGACATGGGAACCTATGGGAATAGTCGGGTATATAAGTGGTATGTCTAAATAAATTTCATGTACATACACAAGATGTATGTGGTGAAGTCGTGTACAAGAGGTAAATCCCTTAGAAAATGGGGTATACATATGAGTTGCAACATGGTTTAATGGTACAACATAGTTTATGCAGGGTCTGAGATGATATGCTTCAGGTTTTCATGTTTGTATGTATGAATTTATGGTGATTATATATGGATTAGATTTGGAGCATATGATTGAGGTCTATTATGGATGCATGGTACTAACCCTAGGTTGTGGATTGAGGCATTTTCTGTTGAGGTACAATGCTGGTTATTTTGAATACTTTCTCAGTGATGTCATGAAAATTTGTTTATGAGATATATCATGATGGTGTGATGCTAGATAGATATATATCATTGATCTATTGAGGGACACTCTTGGTACATATTTAAAGGTACTATTGCTGCATTATATTTGATGTAGTAAATGTTTTGAGGCAGATCTATTATAGTACATGGTTGGTACATATGTGAGCTCCATTGATATATCTTGTGATGTATTATTATAATCATATTTGTTGGATGTTTTGGTGTATGTATATGATGAGTCACAACTTGATCTATGGATGATGCATGATTGGTATGTTGGAAGATTGGTTGTTGTCATTGATGTCAACCCTAGTCATGGGTTTTGGACCGCAAGATTGATGAAGGTATTTGGAGATGAAGGAAAATGCACATGCAGATACAACACCCATGTATGGATAGTATACATCATGTTGTTTTCGGTGCTATGTGGAAAGTCACGTGGATCCTGATGGTTGAGGAGAAATGAATTTTTGAAGATGACAAAGTGAATTGTACATGTAGGCCCTGAAGATAATTACAAAATAATAAAGTGTCAGGTCGGCCCTAATGTTAAAAGGAAGTGACATAAATGGTATAAATAAACATCATTATACATTCATTTGATACAAGTCGAATTTCAGAGGGAAGAAGAAGTAAAAGAAGGCCAGATTTCAAGGGAGGATGAAGTCTTTTGGTGATGTGTTCTAAGGTATGTTATTTTCAGGTCATCATACCATTTTTGCTATAACTTTTTTTCTAGAAAGATTCAGATGGTGAAATAACTATGGTATTGAGAAGACATATCAAGGTACCTCTGGTAAAAATTTAATCTCTTGATTCACTATAATTATGGATATACACTCTGTGGAAGATAGGGTTTGTGACCAGTCTTCCGGGTAAAACAGTCATAACTTCTTCATATAGAATCCAAATGAAGTGGGACCACTTCCATTGGAAAGAGTATGGACTATAGTTTCATGTGTCTGAGATTCAGAATTGGATGTTAAATATTGAGTGCAGGGCATGATGTACAAGTTGGGTCTTCTGAACATACCAGAATTGAATAAAGTCTACCATTCTTTCTATAACCTCTTTTTGGGGAGGCTTCAAGGAGTGAAAATTGGAGGCGTTTTAGAGAATACATTGAGTAATATTATCTATAGGATCAGAGTACTCCAAGAATTGAAGAAATGTAGAAATTGAAGAAGTCTCAGGAAGCATTATCAGGTTCTATGGGATGATTGGTTGATGGTGATGATTTAATGTAAAGTTTTATTATCTCTCATATATTCTTGGGTGGAAAGAAGGGGCAAGGATGGAGAGTTCAAATCTATATTGATATTGGAGGATTGTATCTTCCTCTTGGAGGTTTATCCCTCCCTTTACATTTGGAAGCTGTAGCTACCTTTGGAAGTCATTACTTCCCTTGAACAATAACTATTGATTATTTCTCATATATTGTGCATGGTGTAT
>WSFP011537204.1:0-11791 GCA_009831015.1 Picea engelmannii
CAACTCCCCCTAAGTCAAATGGGTATGCAAGTTCAGATTTAAATATTGACTTAGTAGGATGGTTAAGTAATGCAAAGATGTTGGTGCCTGTGTCAGAAATAATGAAGATTCCTTCTCAGAGGGAGAAGCTGCTAAGAGCCATTGATTGTCCTTCTCAGAAAAGTGTTGACATTCCACCAACAAGATCTTATCAGGATGCACTAGTTATCTTGCAAAATATGGATGGGGGAAATGAAAAGAATCGACCCTTTTTCCTATCCTTGCTCATGAATGATTTTATTCTTCATAATTGTATGCTAGATTCGGGAGCCACCTCAAATGTTATAACTAAGAGAGTATTGGAACAGTCGAACTTAAGGATATCTAGGCCTTATCGTAACACTTGTGCTATGGATAGTTGAACCATAGAGGTGCATGGTTTGATTAAGGGATTACAAGTACACTTAGTTGCATTCCCAGATATCATGATTAAGATGGACATTGTTGTGATTGATGTGTCGGATACTTGGGGTATGTTGCTAAACAGAAAGACAGCTGCAGATTTAGGTGGTGATTTCCAAATGGAATTAACATATGCCACCATTCCAACTCCAAATGGTTTAACCTTTAGATTGAATAGAGAGTTGGAAAGAAAGTATCATGTGGAAGATCCTAGGAGAAAAGATAATGAGACTGTGTATCGAGAAGTAGAAATGGGATGTTATGAGATTGATTCTACTTTCGTAACATCTACCAAGATGGAACCAAATAGCAGACCCCCAAGAACTTGTAATGTTTGGGACCCCATGGATTCTTTTGATGGACTTTTTCTTAAGGAAGATTTGGATAAGACAGAGAATGGTTTGCCTTCTCAGATGATCATAATGTACTTTATCAGATTGTGAGAACATTGTTATGTCATCCAGATAGATGATTACAAACTCGTCATTTTCTCCAATAAAGGCTATGTCCATGGCCCGCTGAAAGGTCGCCCCTGCGTTCATCACTCCGAAGGGCATCTTAGCATACATAAATGTACCCCAAGGAGTAGTGAAGGTTGTCTTCTCTCTGTCTTCAGGCAGGACAGAGATCTGATTATAGCCAGAAAAGCCATCAATCATAGAGATCCTAGATGCACCTATCACCCTATGTAATATGTGCTCCATCTTTGGCAAGGGGTAATTATCCTTCTTAGAGCTTCTGTTCAGGTTCTGGAAATTGACACAAAGTTTGATTTCTCCATTCTTCTTTCTCACTGCGACCAACTTGGCCACCCACTCAGAATTCCTCAAAGGAACGATGATCTTAGCATCCAAAATCTTTTTTACCTCTTTCTCCATAATAGGCAGCAGCATAGGATTACTTTCAGAATCATGATCTTGATTAATATGTAATGCAGAAAACTCATCAACAGTCTTAAGGAATCTTTTGATCTCAAGATCATCCTCAAACACTTTCCAATGCTTGACATTGTCAGGAATAGAGGGTATATATTTCACTTCTACATCATACCTGAGTTTAGGTGGCAGAGGGACTCTGAAATTACTTGCTGAAATAGCCAAAGAATCAGCCATGCATTCTCTTCCCTGGAAATAAATGAAATGTTCAAAGCTAAGAAAAAACTGTCAACTAGGTCCCACACTTCATTTCTATAAGTTCTTAGCCTAGGGTGCTTAGCTTGATAAATATTTTTGATCTGATGGACAACTAATTCAGCATCCCCAAACAATGATACCTTTTCAATCCTCATGTATTTTGCAACCCTCAAACCCAAAACAAGAGCTTCATACTCTGACACATTATTGGTAGTTTCAAAATCTAACTTGTTGGAGAAAGATATAGTCTCTTGAGTAGGTGAAACAAAGACCACTCCAGCACCAGCACCCTCCCTAGAAGAGGCTCCATCAAAGAACATCTTCCAAACAGAGGTGATTGGAGGAGAATCTTCACAAAAACTAATGGATTGTTTTCTGATTTCAAGAGGAGGTTCAAGAGCATCAGTGAGTTGCAATAAACTGGATCCCAAATCAATATCAAGTGCAAAAATAGGATGGTTGGTGGGGTTTGCTTCGTCACTAATAATGTAGGCCAACTGAGCTTCCCTGTAAAGTCTTCTATGCTCCCCCCCAAACACAAGAATGGTAGCATATGTCAGGTCCATTTGCAAGCTTCCCCCAAGTCTTTTTATCCAAGATCTTGACAAGAGCATGCCAAACTTGGGGGGAATAACGGCCACCACAATATCCATGACCACACTTTTCATGGGCAACTGAAACAAGGTTGCAACCAGATCTTTGACGACCCCAGGACACTTCACTTTCCTAGAGTCAAAAGAATATAAGTCATGGTAAGTCTTTGTGATTTTTAATCCAAGTTCATCCATGACAGTTTTGGGCATGAGATTATGAGATGCCCTTGAGTCCATCAAACAGTTATGCAACACCTTGTCATGTATGTTCAGTGATGTATAGAAGGGAGGGGATGAATCATCTCTATCTTCTATCAAAGGACCTAAGATGACTGTTGGCTTTTCATCTTGGAGATTTACTGAATCAGTGGCATTTGAGGAGGGTTCAGGCTACAACATTTTAGAGAGGCACCTTTTGAAGTCTTCATGCTTGACCAGCTCTGAAAGGGGTACAGGGATTCTAATTTTTTGAATTTCATGCTCAAAGTTAAAAGAGGAGGGGGTTTTAGAATTTCTCTCACTTCTGGAATAGGACCTTTGTCCACTAGTGAGGGGTTTTGTGCCCTCTTATCTTTGTTTTTGTTTGCTACATCTTTAGAAGGCTTCTCTGCTCTGGTAGGATGATCAGGAGTGTCAAACCTCCCCTATTTCTTTTTGGACCTGAGGTTATATTTATTGGGACTGCTATTGGTGTTCTCCCCCTTACTCAGCTCATTTAGTTGGTTGTCCATGAGGAACTCCTCGTATGCAGATTGGGTTAAATGGGGAAATGATGAGGTGTCTCCAAGACAATGTATTTTAGGATCAACCTCTTCTTCCTCTCCTTCAATAACAAGGTTATTTTGGAGAGGGGCTTGGATTCTCTGATCATCCCTATCCCTGTTTCTCTGATCTCTTTGGATAATCTGAGGGGTGTTATTTGGTCTTCTGAAGTTACCCCTATTTTCAGCATTAGAGGGATTTCTATAGTTCTTCTTTCCTTCCAGTTTCAACCTTTCCACCTCAACAGAAACTGACTTTACTAGCTTGGTCAATTCGTCTACTTAAGGGTGGGCAGCTGAGGAACCAGAGGTTGAAGTTTCATACCTCCCCTTTCCTCTGTCTCCATCAATATTACTCCTAAGTTTGTCAACTGCCAATATATTGGACTCCACTTCCAGCGCCGCATCTTGCATATGAGCCAAGGAAGTAGCTCTTCTTTCTCTTAACAGGAGGCAGAAATCAGGGTCGAAAGCACTAGCATAAGTAATTTTGGTAGAGATTTTTGTAGGTTTAATCTCAGCAGGAATCCTGTTATACATTTTATTAAACCTCTTTGAAAATTCAGAAACAGATTCCCCCTCTCCTTTCTTAAGTGATCCAAATTCTGTAATACATTAAAGGAAATCCTTTTTATCCCCCCAATGTCTTAAGAATGCATCATCTAGGGCATCAATCCCATCAATAGATCCAGGAGCCAAGGCCCTCAACCATTTCCTAGCCTCTCTATCAAGGCTATGAACAAAAATTCTCATCCATACATCTTCATTCACAATGACATAATTGTTTGCATAACTATAAAAGGCTGCGAGGTGCTCCTCTGCAGTTATGTCTCCCTCACCCGTGAACTTAGGCAACTTCTTAAGGTAGCCACCAGCTAGGAGAGTATTCAGAGGCTGAGGCAGGACAAGAAGGGCGTATCTAGCAACTACTATGGCATCCAATATGTTCCTAGGGGAATTAGCACCTGCCATTGGGATGTGAACAGAAGGAGAACCAGAAGGAGATGGAGTTTGAACAAGGGAGACTGGGACTATGTTTCTGAAAGAAACAAGGAACAACTGAGGATTTGGAGAAGAGGCTACAGGGCTCGAGGGAACAGAGGTTTCCTCTTCTATAAATGAAGCAACTCTAATAGGGGGAGGAGTGGCAAAGCCCGGAGTGGGAAAATCTTCCATGGTCCTAGGTTTAAACCACGGTACAACTTCAGGAGAAACAGCAGTGTCAAAGCTTTCTCCTTCCAAACCGAGACCAGGATGGGAGAAATCAACAAGAACACTCCCAAACTTTAAACTTCTAGAAACTCCAATAGATGATATAACAGGAGAATGAGAAGCAAATACTGGAGTTTCTAAAGAAGGATTATGAAAATTACCAGAAATACCTGGTACAACAACTGAAGTACCTTCTTGAGAGGTCTTTCCTTTTTTGATAATTTTCTCTGGGTCAACTTCAGGCGTTGCCAGCGACAGTTGTGGAGTGGACCTCATGTGTCTTCCTTTTGGAGCCACAACTGAAACAGTGGAATCGCCAGGTGCAAGTTGCAATCTTCAATGGTACTGATATCTGATGCACCTTCAGAATCAGAAGCTCTTGTCATTTTATCCCAAGGAAATGTCCTCAATTCGTTCCCCGACAACGGCACCAGAAATGTTATCACTGTGAGTCACCTTCAGATTGCATTGAAGGTAAGCACAGTACCCATCAAGTTATATGTCACTATGAATTGAATTTAAAGAGCTAAAATGGATAAGACTCAAGATAATATCGTTTTAACTCAGAAAATTGGACTAGCACGCACAGCCAATTGAGGTCTTGATCAACTTCAGTCAGTAAGTTGTAGTAAAGGTGAGTAGAAGGAAGACTTTGGTGAGGAAAGTGTAGAGGTCTTCTTTGGACATTAAGTCTTCAAGCAGCCTAAGGAGGAAAAACTTCAAACACAAGATCCTCTTAGATTCAAAGTTTCAGGAAACTGAAGAACACCATAACAGCACTGTAATCAAACATCCATCACAATACAACTATAACAATCCATGTGAATCCTTCAATCATGGACACTCCAGTATCAGAGGCAAATAAGATGAAGAAGAAAACTGACTAAAACTGGTAACGATACCGCTGCAATCAAACCTTCATTACAACAGCATAACGACCCTCGGTTGGATCCTCCATGCCTGAGTGTCTTAGCATAGTTGTTTACAAAGAAGTGAAAAGAAGCCGACTTAGATTGATCAAGAAGTCTCAAATCAAGTTACATAACCAGAGAACGAGTATGCTTCATCAAAATTTTACAATGCGGGAGCCTTGCTCAACCATCGACCTTAACAAAATATCAAAAATACATACTTATACTTAGACTGACTACAACCACCAGAGGAGCGATCGAGTCATGCATCCAAGGCTTGACTTATGCGTCTTCCCTGCAGACTCTGCATGCAGTCTTCTGTCAGACACGAGCTCTTTCATCTGAACCTTCTTTGTTAGACTGTGCATGCAGTTCTCTGTCGGACGCAAGCTCAGATCTGCCAGTCCTTTTTGGCTTTCCATTTATGCGGTGAGACGAGGTTTCAACCACCTCCCTTACTTTCATTAACTACCTGCATCGGGATCAGGACGGGCCTAAGTCAACTCGACACCTGTATCTTTGCTGGACTTTTGCAGGGAACACTGGCAGGTGGACGTGGACACTAATGATGATAAGTTGGCGAGGTGCTTGGCGCAAAATCGCAGGCTGCAACAAGTGAGCAACGACCATGTGGAAGGACGTGGCTGGAGAGTGGTGACTGGGACTGCGTGAGCGCGAGTACTCGGGGGATGAGGTGTAAAGGCGCGAGGGCAATGTGGCAAGGGGAGAGGATGTGGTGGCAGAGCAAAGTGACAGGGAGGAAACGACAAATGGTGGTGGAGATGACATGGAGCGCAACTGGAAGACAGATGTCGAGAGGTGAGAGGGGGAGAAATGACAGCGGAGAAAGGGACAGGCGTGTGGTCGAGTGAGTGGAGGACAAATGTCAGTGGGAGCACGGGCGGTATGGGAAGGCAGTCTGGCGGTTAGCTCGGAGGGGGGGAGGCGGTAAGCAGTAAAGCGTGGGGGGGATCCGAGTTGTTGTGGAGGCGACACGATAGTGGGGGCATTGCGGCAGAAAACCACCATCTCAGACCCCCCCCCCCCATCAAAGGCAGAATGGTCGTGGGGGGGGGTCCAATATTCGATGCGGACCGTAGATCTGAGTGCGCCATGTTCAGCCGCTGAGATCTGCACGCTCCTTAGCACAACGCGCCAAAGCATCAAAACGCCCAAGAACTTACGGTAAAACCATAAAGTGGGTCGTGAAATAACCCCTTTCCTGATTTTTTCACCAAGGGGTTATTTCCTAATGAAAAACCCCATTTTATCAAAAACTTGTGCTAACATGATCAATGGGAAACCATTCCCAAGCTCATCAAGTAACTGTCTGATCTGGCATATCATGCCCTGGGTGCCTGTTTAGGACCATACAAAGCCTTCTTCAATCAATAGACATGAGACTCCTCATGTATCTTGCGGTTGTTCTATGTACACTTCTTCTAGCTGCTGGAGCAAGTGTCTCGTCATAATCTTCTCCCTCTCACTTGGACAATCTTCTGGCCACAAATCAAGCTTTGTACATCTCTATACTGCCATTTGTAGCATGCTTGTTCTTGTAGATCAACTTGGAAGTCACCATTGACTTCCCTTCCGGTCTCAAAACCAAGGAAAAGATCCATATCCCAGTCCTTCTGACTGGCTTCCTCCTTTGTCACTGTAGCAAAGTCTACTGAACCAAGGGAATCCTCCCAGGAGATCTCACATCTCCTAGAAGTCTCTCAAGCTACGATCTAGCCTCCTCAACCCATGGACATTGTTTGTCAATCCTCGAAGATGCCCCTCTCTTCCATCTGAATCTGAGGAGGAATACTTTCTGAATGAAAGTCTTTAAGCCACTGACTCTCTCTGAGATCAGGCTTACTCCGAGTCTGCATGCTCTCTCTGAAGCTTGACTCCTTCTGAGTCTATATAATCTCTGGAGCCATCTTCTCCCTCTGCATATGTTGACCTGCTCTGAACTCTGATTTCCAATGAACTGTCCTAGGGAGGCTGCTCCTCCCTACTGGATCCTGAGGGTTGATTCCCTTTGAACTCTAGCTCCTTCTAAGCTAGTACTTGGTGGGGTCACCTACCTCACCACTGGTGGAGCCATCTGCTCCTCCTCATGATATGGCTCATCAATGCCACATATCTGTATCCCCCTTTCCATCCTGTAAAGTATCACGGGACCATGCTAGTCTCTTCCTGGTCACTGTAACGATTTTGGGTAGGCCCTTCTGGCTCTAATCACTCTTTTTGATGATCTAAAGAGTGATCAATTGAACTAGAGGGATCTGTACAGTAATCTTCGGAGCCTTCTGCTCCTTATAATTTCTCTCCATATAAGATATTATGTATCCGCAAAAATACCCTTCTTGCCAGAAGGTTCTAACTTCATCATCCTTTCTTTGTTACATGGATGTGTATGGTCGTGTACACAACTCTTATGTCTGGATAGCTTGCTCCATCTCTCGGCTAGAGACCATCTAATTTGTTGCCTCCCGCAACCGTCATTATAGCTCCCTCTCAGAGCCATCACCTGTGACCTGCCCAAAACAAGAGCAACAATAGGGGAAAACAACGGACAAGAATAACATAATAATAAAACATGAACGCGAACAATCGTCACAGTAGCTCCTTCTTAGAGTTGTCACCTATCACCTGCCTGGAGCAAGAGTCCAAACAAAGTGTAATAATAGGAACAAAACTTTTCAACACTCTTCCAGTGTCGTGACCAATCATTCCTGCCCGAAACAAGAAATAAAAGATAACAACATCTCCTAGAAGAGATCAATTTCATCTTGTGAACAAGTGCATCATTAATACTAGACAATGAACATTTACTAATATGCAAATCATACCAATAATATTCAAGTGTTACTAAACTAGCGATAGCAATAGTAATAATAGAATTCTAAAGACTGTTATTCTAGTTATAACACTTACTTAAACTGCAACAATATAAAATATCAAACCCGATATGCAAACCTAAAGTTTTAATTGTTGTTGTCCCACTTGAGTTGTCTTCTATCGTTTCTCCTACTCCACGATCATGTGCTTGGAAGCACCACTGGCTAAAAGACATTCTTCATCCTTTGACTTCTGCTCTTTAGCATCTGCTGCATGTGCATGGTGCTTCTTCTTTCTGTTTTTCATGTCTAAGAGGACATTGTGCGGCATAATGTCCCATCTAGTTTCAGTTGTAGCATCTGATCCAATAACTCATTCTCCTCTAGAATGAGAAGTACTATGTGCTTTTGCTTCATCCAATCTATTCTAATACTAGTTGTCATTTTCGCCGGTAGAAACCCTAGTACTGAAAAACCTTGATTTTCCAAACTTCACCAAACTGCACGCTGAGGGTTTCAGGGGGTGCACTAGAGTAGGGTGCACTGCTCTAGCGTAAAGATAAGTCCCAACGCCTTTGGAACTAATGCTCAACGAGCTTGACAAAGTATTGCAACTGCAAGGTACTACCGCAACGACCTTCTTTCTAGTAGTCAAACAGTTCTGAAGGTAACCAGCTTTGATATCATGTTAGATTTTTCTTATTTACAGAGCATTAGAGTTACCAATGTTCTTTTACTTCATTATCACTAACATATATATATCATGTACTGAGCAGTAGCAGCATAAACAAGAGACAAAAAGAACACAAGAGATTTATCCTGGGAAAACCCCAACTGGGGGAAAAACCCAACAACCTTTCTTAGACAGATTTCGTTCACAAAGTCCAACCATTCACCAACGCACAAGAGAAGACAAGATATAAACCCTAGCACTAGGTTAGTGCACCTCTAGTGCTGACAGCTGCAACAACAGCACAATACAAGAGAAGCACAACTCCTTTGAGAGATAGCGCACAAGATAAAGTAGCCACCAAGAATAACCAAAACCCCAACTCTGTGTCTCCTCTTCCTCCTCAGACTTGCGCACCTTTTCCTCAGTGAGAGAGTGTGTTGTGTGAGTGTCCAAATGAGCTAGATGTCCTCCTTATTTATAGTGTTCAAGTCAACTGCCTGGGCCAACTTCTTCTCTAGGAATCTTATTTTTACTTTATTCTTTTATGTGTGGGACGACTTCTCTTCTGGGTATTCTTCGTGTTGTTTAATGGTCTTCCTGGACTTCCGTAATATTCTCTTCATCTAAGAATGGTCTTCTAGAGGAAAGTTCCTCCCGCAACTACCCAAACATAAACAATATGGACCTATTTCTTCCACACATGTGGTTGTACAGACTGCCCACACGTGCAGCCTTTACCTTCCTCACACGTGCATTGTTTTCTCTCTTCTCACACGTGTGGTCTTTCTCCTTGGCTGAAAACAGAAAAACAAAAAGTCCAAGAAACCCTAGGCCAGATTTGCCAAAAAAAGCATAAATTCCCTTGTTGAAATCACCAAGCTCCCTAGCACAAGTGCTCACTCACTTATGCTAACTCCATAATGTCACAATGAGATGTCACAATCTCTCCTCTCCTTTTATAGGAGTCCAAAGTGAGTTTAGAAGCCCTTAGCTTACTCTAAGGAGCCTTCCACTAAACTCGACATTAAATTAGAATTATTTATTCACACATGTGGGTGTGAAGCCCCAACACAAGCCCATGAAGCCCCAAGCTCCAATACAAGGGGGTTTTCACCAAAACGAAAGTGTAATGAGGTGCCAACAAAGATTCCCACATGCCTGACACTAAGGCCACTTGTGGGAATACCTCCCGAAGCTACAAAAACATCAACAACTACAACAAAAATCAAGGACAATTTCCTCTAAGGAAGGAGAAATTGATAAGACTTAATCGCTAATTTTTAGGAATGGTAAGTTCGACTATGTATTATAAACTTTTGCACTTTATCTTTTTTATTTCTCCCATCTCATTTTAAACAATTCTTAGGTGGCTAAGTCAAACTTGATAACTCACATGAAAATCTATAGTTTATTGCAACCCTAGGAAACTTGGACAAATATGATCACTTCCCAATGGTTTTATACTAGTATGTGGGTGTCTTGGCAATGTTGTACTTGTGATCATATCATGTTTTTGTATGTTCTCTTGCATTCCTAATTGACCTATTTTTCCCAGCTTATACCTATAGGCCCTTGGGTGTTTACGCTCTCAAATATTACATAAACCAAGTACAAATAGCAACCTCTAAAAAAAGATAAAAGAAAATGCAACCTAGATGCACCACATAAAATTGGACCTCTCTCATTGTAATATTGCCATAAAAAGGTCGTCTATGTGTGATCTAATAAAAATGTACTCATGCCAACTTATAATCAATATAACAATCAGTCCTCAGATGCAATCATAGGAATGTTTCTACATAATTAAAGACAAATGCTACAATGGAACCCATAATAGTGGCATGACCGTTTTGCACAACTGTTTTAGGTTGATATTACATTACTACTCAGTGACTTTAGAAACCTTGTATGAATTTATTGACTTTGCACAAAACTATTGACTCAAGACAATCTTTGTCATTTCCTTCTTATAGGCAATTAAACATCGTTTTTCTTGACCCTGTAAATTTTACCAACTAGATTGCATGCTTCCTTCCCAAGATAGAACTGTATAAGTCATATATATAACCATGGGGACAATTTGGTTTCTAATGGTAAATTAAAACACATTTATCATTTCAACCCATGCTCTATTTTACAATGACTTTTTTGGTTCAAGGTTGTCACTGATCTACAAAAACTACATGAAAGCATTGTGTTCCGGAAGTTTAGTTTCAACTTTCTAGTATTTTTTCACTCAGAATTTGGCATATCCATTTCATTCATTGTCATTTATTCATTAAACGGCAAATTCATTTCAATCCTTTGTCCCAAAGAACCCAAGTTAGACTGCTTTCCCATTTGTACAAAGTTTATTAAGATATTCATAATTTATCTCCATGACACATCTGCTGAAAACGTGATCTCATTTTCTTCTTCATGTGAATGTAAGTGACTTTGTATAGTATAGATTTGGATGCATAAGCATAATAGAAAAAGAAAGAAGCCATGTTAAGAGAAGCCCTTCTTCAAATAAAAGTGCACTGAATGCAATAAAACATTACCTGGAATCGGCATATATAGTAGTTTTCCCCCAAAAAAGTTCTCAACTTCTCAATTGGCTTTGTTTTAGGGTCACGTGGCTGAAGAACAACACTCAAATTTACTAATGCTATCACTCTATCTGGCCGAAAAAGACAAAGGTACGACGCAATCAGAGAGCCCCAATCATGGCCAACTACGAAAGCCTGCTCACAACCATCAAAATAGAATAAGAAAGTTTGACCAATGCCTCATTACAGAAAAGAATATCACTTTTAATTTCTAAAGAGTTTAAGGAGGTAACAGGACCCAAGGCATATTAATGTTACCATGGACTTAAGATGACTGCTTGACTTGCTTTTGTGATAGAATGCATGCATTCATTATTATTTAAAAGTTCATAATAAGAAAATAATTCTTAGCAAAAAGAAGTTACAAATGCTTCATGAGCAACTTTAAGGTCACATGCAGATGTGCAGTAACCATCCAAGGACAAAAAAAATCACATCTCTGACTGCACTAATGTGCCAGTGCAATCCAATCTATTCTAGGGAAGGATATGCAGAGTACTTGGTAAAATTTTGTACAAGAACACTCCATCCCTAGTCTACTATTGGGAATGATGTAGAAAGACAAGAATTTGCTATTACAACCATGAGATTTAAAATTAGGTCAACAAATGAAATTGCATAAAACATAATTTCACACTGATCATT
>WSFP011537205.1:0-11791 GCA_009831015.1 Picea engelmannii
CCGTAGGGGTTTTACCACGTGAAAACATCGGTGTGTTGATCTTTGATCTGGTTATGTGAGTGGTTACTGAAGGTGTTCGTCCTCTGTTGGAATACCTGTGTTGTCGAACAAGATGAATCCTAGTGTGATGCAATTATGTTCTTTTATTTTACCATCTCCTTCTAAACTTTGTTAGACATCCACACTGGCATGTATTGGTTTTCCCCTCATCTACTCCTTGGAATTTTCATAATCTTCTTAAAAAATGAAAAGCACAATAATTTTTATTTTTAAATCGACATAAAAGTAAATATAGCAAAAAAATTAATTTGGCAATTTTTGGGACATATTGTAGAAAAACATGTTTAATAACAATGTTTTTTAAATATCCCAGATGGGGTGACAGGTGGACTACAATGGGATCCAGGTGGAGTTAGGCCGCGCATAGAGCTATTAATCCCTGTCGTCGGCATCTCGCCCCTCTAGTTTGAATGACCCGCACTCACTGTGGTTTAATGCAAGTGTGTTGGGCACTCCAAGGAAACTTAATGCAGCCTTGCGTGAACTAGGTGGGGTGTACCTGCACCAAGCTTGCAGTCACCTCATCCTTCATTTCTTCCGCCCATGTCAATTCGCCAGGCACTATGAAGGCATGTGCATTTTACCATTCTCTCATTCCTCCCCTGCCTTGTGCCCAACTGCTCTCCCACACATTTTCTCCTTGCGCCTGCCTGTTTTGCCTCTCACGTTCATCCCTCCATTGTTCATCCAACCCAAGCCTCACGTGAATAGTCACACCATGCCCAGAGAGAGGGGAAAATCCAAAAGGGACTCGTTGTACTACATTTCCCTTACCAGGCACAATCGATTCCCCCCCTCTCAGCTTGCCCTCATAATCACCAATTGTCTCGACCATCGCCATAATCGGCCTCAACAACCCCAGTCCCCCACCCCCACTCCCACCAATGACCCCGGTATCTTCCCATTCAAGAAGCAGATTCTCCCTCTCGATAAATTTTCTCCTCCGCCTAGCCTTCGCCCAAGAATTTCCATGCCCATTGCCCACACTCTGAACCATTTTTATGGCACTGGAGAATGTGTGGTGGAGGAATAAATTCCTCCCAGCTGGCAAGTGGCTACTCCTTTGACAACAATAGCAGCATTGGATGTAGTGGATACAGTGGACTCAGTGGATGCAATGGATGCAAATATGATGGAGGAGTTGCATTCGCCCACCCTAATTCGACTTGTAGACGAGCACCTTCATCTCATCTTCAAGTTGCGGCAGAAAATGGATGACCAGGCACATATTCAGAAATTCTTGGGACAGTGTCTAGACCTCCTCCTTGACACGATGACAGTTGCTCCTACTAGAAATCGGTGCCCAACTTGCAGATAATTTTTTGTCCCATCCTACAATTCCCATGGGCGGTCGAGCCCAACCTAGCTCCCCCGGGTTAATGGTACTATTTTGGTTTAGTCAATTATACAGAGAATTGAAATTCTTTGTCAAGCTCTATAATACAATCGTCTATGGCCATTGTTAAGTCGATCACTCTGATCTTTTTTTTCAGTTACAGTTACAATTACAGTCACAGATGCACTTGATTTTTTTATAGCCACATGTCCTGGTTTCCCAGCTGTGGCGGGGAAGGTGGAAAAATCTTGATTTTGTATTGACACGTACATATGTGAATATCAATATAGTTCTCTTTTATTTACAAAAAAAAAAAATACTTTTTAAACAATTATTTTTGTTATTGTAAATTTTTTCTATTGCAAGTCTCATGGGTCTCGTTGACCGTTGCTCCAAAAACACTTCCTGCAGTTTATATATAACTTAATTCTTCGAGTCATTGGGTTGATTTTTTTTATTGTAAGTGGAAAGTATGTCTATATGTTCTTTCCACTATATCTCTCATAGTTTTGTAAAAAAATCCCCCCTCTCATTAACTACGAGCACCACTCCAAATGAACTAAGGAATAAATCATCATCATTTACATCCTTCATGATTTTTATCTTCTTAGGACAGCATTTCGTTCTCTTGCTATCGGTCACTGCACAATATTTAAAAAATGTGAAATCAAGTATTTAAAACATGCTAGCGATTAATGTTAAAACAATTATTTTTAGTAAAAAGTCAAAGAAAAAATTATTTTTGAATACCTTTTGATCCACCTAATTCCCCTCTTTGCAACATTTCCATGGATCTTTTACACTTTTTTCACTCAAATTGCAAACAATATTATTGAGTTTCTTCAAGTTTTTTCTCTGCATGATACACCTTAACCAATACACATCATTAATTTAAACCTATAGATAATTCAAATATATTAATTTTTTAATAAAACTTAAAGAGCTTGCCTTGTTCTCTCGTTGAGATGAGCTACCATCACGCTCACTACAATAAGTTGTTTTCCTTGATCTTATATCAACCATCTTCTATAATAATAAAAAAGTCAATAATCATCGCATATAGAAATTATGAAATATTTTTCACAAAATAAGATTTCGATGTGTATAATAAAACAGTATACACTGATGTGTTAAACATATGTATATGCACTGGTATATGATTACCGTGTTGTTACGAAATCAAAATCATTTTGTTTACAAATTGTTGTATTCATGTGGTGCTCTATAAAGTAATAAAAGCATTGGTGCCTCATTATTATTTATTGCACACCGTTGAACCTATGAAAAAATTTAAAACATGACTATTTTGGTATTAAAAACAATGTTATTTACATGTTAAACTCAATGGTGTTGTTGACAAGAACATGTGTACCAGTGTGCTATTCTTGTATAGCGTGCATCGCTAATCGTGAAAAAAAAAAATGGACATCGACAAGGTTTGGGATCCAATGTAATGAGTGGTCTCATTGCAACATATACCAAGCACCCCATATACAAGTAAATAAACCCTATAAAAATCTATTGCTTAAAAAATATCCTTGTGAAATATAGAGAGAAAAACCAAGAGAAAAAACAAGAAAGCTAGGGCTTCTTATACCAAAGGAAACTACGAAACCCTTTTATTTTTTTAGAATGCACTAAAAATTGTTTAAATCAAATAGGGGAAAGATTGAGATGATAAATAAAATGAAGTCACATACATGAAATTTCTCCTCTACAGATTTGTATGTGACCTATGGTGATCCCTTGCAAATGTGGCTCTTCAAAAAAATCTACCCACTCCAAAGTCTTTGCTGGTAAATCTCTCTTGTACAAATATCCCCTCTAACTTTTGGCAAAAGAATGAAATATTTATTAGGGTTATCATTTATAAACACATAAATTTAGAAAATTGAAATTCCCGCTCATTTCTTTGTTGTATATTTTGGTACATTGATAATAAACACACACACACACATTGTTTTTGTTTTTTTTTTATAACTTAATTTTTCGGTGCACTATACAGTTTAAAGCATGCTAGTGTGTTTTTTGCATAAAAATGCACCAACAAACAATTTAATTGACAAAGCGCAAATGAAAACCTCTACAATTAAAATTTTGTGAAGGTTTTCCTTTGCGAAAGAAAAAATGGAGGTCACTCTTCAGTTCCTCTCATATTTTAGCACAACAATGCATTTTGTATGTACAAACGCACCATGGCATTAGAAAATAATCAAGCGCACTAATAACTTTTAAAATCCATTCGAAATTCTATTTGAAGTTAGATTTTTCTATGCTTCCCAAACTTTCTTTTAAGAATTTATTCATGTATTGATGATGGTTTTGGCTCAAATGCAGGAAAAAAAAGGTTATAATATCAAATGGTCAATTCTTCAAATTCCATCTCATTACATATCATTGCAAGTTCTTCAAGTTCTCCCCCATTGTTTGTAGTAAGTCTAGATTTTATTTATAATTCATTTATCTGATTGAATTTATGATATGTATGCACTTGCATTTGAATAATTGTTCATTGAATTTTGCAAGACCATGATTAAGGATCAAGTTTAGATGTGCAATATATTCTACCAGTCCAAAAATTCCACGAGCTCTTATCAATATGATATTATAAGATTGTTCTTATATTGTGGTTTGAACATACTAAATGCATTTTGTTACTAATATTATCGATGCAACGTTCAATATTTTACAATCAATATTTTGACGATGAGGGACATATTTACCATCTACCATTGCACCTATTATGGATAAAATATCACAAGTGGATAGTAAGATCTCCCTAGGATCTTCCTACTAATCCTAGACAGACAAAGGGATAGACTTCTATGAATTTCCTAGAAACAAGAAATAAGATTCAACATTACACAAGGAAATGAAAGAATGGCATACCTTGTTTTGAAGGTTGTCATTTTTATGTCTTGGCTACTGTAGTCCTAAAGTTCTAGCTCTAGCCCCTACAACTTTCTCTCTACACACGAAATAAATAAATAAAATACCATCCTACTTCTATTCCTAGTGTTAGAATCTTAGATTTAGCTTGGATCTAACATGATCTATAATAAAATAAACCAAATATGAACATTTATGCATAAAATACAAACATTCATAAGGGAAAAGTAATGATATATTAATTCAAATAATAGAAATATATCAATAAAATTACCTCTTGATGTAGATGCATTCATCTTTTCCCCTTGCTCCTTTCTCCTCCTCAGCTCTTCAACCAAGCTAAGAAACCTGAATGCAACTAATGTAGATGGGGAAACATCTCTGAATTTTGGAAGTATAGATCTGTAAATGATTCTTCCTTCTCATGGTCAAGGTGTTACTTCTTTATATAGATCCTTGGAAGAGGCTTGGGAGATATTCTATATCTTCTAGAGACCAATAGATACTCAAATGATGTGAGTTCCAAGGCTCATGCCACGAAGAACCAAATCACCATTTTCTTACCTCTTCGAAACTACGTGAATCTAGAAGGTTAGTGAGGGTGTTGTGGGTTGCACTATAGCTAACCAACGACTAGTCATTTGTTGTCTATGTATGACAAGTGACACCCTTCAAAAGTGACCTAAATCATAAGCTAGAGTTGTGTTTTAGCTTTCATATTCTACTATATTCCCTTCTGGACATGTAGGATGAAAATTGAGGCTATAACATATGCCAACTAATGTGTGAGGTCAGGAAAGGATTGGATGGAAAAAAAACATTACAGTAAAATAGCATCAATTTGAGGCAGCATGAGGAGAGAAAAAATAGATCTAGTGGTCAAAGGGTACTTGCAATCAAACACCATGTAGTGTCCCTTTCCGAATAGGAGCTCCAAAGAGGAGGGTTAATGGTATAAACCACCCCGTTAGACTATAGCCAGGGCCAAAGAGGGGTAAACAGGGTTACTAGAGGTTGCTCTAGTCACAGGTGTTATATTCGGAAAGTGAAATTGAGCTAAAAAGGGTTAAAAGCGTTTTTAAGTCATTATGAGCTAAAAATAGAAGTCAACAGTGAATTAGGGTTTCAGCAGTGATTTAGGGTTTTGGAAGTCAACAATTAATTAGGGTTTCAGCATGATTTAAGGTTTTGGAAAGCTATAAAGGAAGGGTCAGCGACCTAATTCATCATTATGCAGATTATGACTTGTCATTGAGGAGAAGAGGCACATCTCAGGAGAGATAGTTCAGTGTATTCTAGGAGGAAGACACCAGTTGGATGATTTCGATGTTGAAAGACACATCCTAGTCACCAGGAAGATTATCCAGGTCTTCCATCATTATTCCTTGATTCCACAGTGCTCCCATATTTCGGGTATTATCTTTTAGTTGCTTATTTGTATTCCGGCTAAGATCCTTTTGTCTTTTGATATAGTCGAGTGTTGTTATTTTATTCAACCACAGTTGCTTATTTGTATTTCGGCTAAGATCCTTTGTCTGTTGATCTAGTCGAGTATTGTCAGTTTATTCAACCACATTCGGCCATTTTGTAATCCACAGAGATATCACAATACAAACTTTGCAGTCCTTTGTCGCATTTATTATTTATATGATCATTTATATGTTGTAAACCTTTGATCCTACACACACATTAGCAGTGTTTCCTAGACTAGCCAAGTCAGGAACATTACAGTGGTATCAGAGCTTTAGTCCTGTCAGCCTGTGACTAAAGACAATGAGTACAGCAGAAGACCCAGAGGGTCGTCAACACGTAGGTGACGTATATGTCACTTACAACAGGCATCAGGAAAGAAGGCACAGGCCTGATTTTCCCCCTTTTCCTCCTAGCTCAGAGGAAGAGGAAGAGGCACACAGAGAAGCAGAGAGAAGGGAAGAGCGTGAGGTTGAGCGCAAGGCTGAGAGGATGCTAGGAGATGGATATGAGCGACTAGAGGGAAGTGGAAATGCCCCCGGTAGCAGCACCGCCACCGATAGCATAGAGGCCACCCACTCATGCCGACGACATTGCAGAGTATAGGAGGGAGTATGCATTGGGTCGTGACTTCCATCAGGACATGACATTAGTCGAGTACTGTGGACTTAGACTCAGAAACCTCCCTAGAGAGACGTAGAGGGGAGGACCACAACAGCAACAGGGGCATAACCTTGATTTCATCCGAAAAGTTGGGAAAATCACCATTCCTTCTTTCAACGGATCGTCCAAATACACTGTCAAAGCTTGGGTACAGAAGCTAGACACGTATTACAAGCTCAAACAGATGACCAAGACAGAGCCCATCAGTTTTGCAACCTTACATTTGGAGGGTGAGACACATGAGTGGTGGTACCATGGACTGGTGACAATGGGTCACAGTCGCATCACCTCCTATAGGGATTTTATAGATAGGCTCGTGGACAAGTTTGACAGGAAGGATATTGAGATACACTTTAGGGATCTATCCCAGTTGAGACAAACTGGCACAGTAGAGGCGTTCATCATAGAGTTTCATCGGGTAGCCGTGGCAGTGACAGATATATCAGAGCCCAGACTGATCATTTTATTCACAAAAGGACTCGCGGAGGCTTTGAGAGGATGGGTGAAGGCATACAGGCCTCCCACTTTGCATAATTCCATCCTTCACACTCGAGATCTAGCAGACTTAGTGCCAAGGACTAAAACTTTCTCCAAACCATTTGTTCCCCAGAGGGATCGAGACAAGAAGCCATTCCAGAAAGAATGGAAGGGCAAGGAGAAGTTGGATGATGAGACAAGGCGAGAGATTATGAGGAAGAAGCTTTTCTTCATTTGCAGAGATCCTTGGGTCCCAGGCCACAGGTGCATGGGCAAGGGAGAGATTCATTATATTGACATAGCAGCAAAAAGCGTGGGCAGTGAGGAGGAGGAGAAGGACAGTGGATCCACTAGTTCAGAGGAGTATTTAGCACCAGCAGAGGAGCAGCCTTCCTGTAGACCACTAACACTGGCAGGATCCCATCCTCCAGTAGTCCCACAACCGCCAAAACAGGCTAACGGGAGGAAACCAGCAAAGGGAGGTGTCATAGCGACCCTTTATGGTGTTCCCAGGTATGATACCCTCCGTATCAAAGGGATTATTCAAGGGCAACGGGAAATCTCCTTGATAGATGGTGGGGCCACCTACAACTTCATCGATGCTTCACTAATATCGAGACAGGCACTTCAGACAAAGGATTTTGAGGGGTTTGATGTTGCGGTAGCAGATGGCCACACAGTGGAGTGTCTAGACAAAGTTCCAAACTTAGAGATGAAGTTAGGAAACTACACAATGAGAGACACATTTTATGTGGTTGACCTATCGGACACAAATGTGGTGTTAGGATTTTAGTGGATGATTACCTTGGGAAAAATCACTACCAACTACCAAAACTTGGAAATGGGATTCAGAGATCAGTATGGGAAGAAGGTTGTTCTAAGAGGTATGTCGACAGGAGCACCCAGGACAGTTTCAGCCAAGAGGATGGAGAGGATATTTAGACATGGGGAGGTAGCATATGTCGTAGAATGATTGATCACTACTCAGAAGGATTCGGAAGGTCAACAACAATACCATACAGAGATCAAGAATTTACCGGGATGACATCAGCAGGTCTTTGAGGCAATTCCACCAAGGAGACCACCTGACAGGGGGTTTGAGCACACCATTGAGTTGGAGGAGGGGGCCAAACCTATGATCGCCCCCCCCTATCGTCATCCTAGGAGGTTCAAGGATGAGATAGAGAAGGCAATTAAGGAATTGTTGGCGATGGGACACATCAGACCAAGTAGCAACCCATTTGCTTCTTCAGTTGTCTTAGTTCTGAAAAAGGATGGCACCATGAGGATGTGCATTGATTACTGAGCCTTGAACAAGAAAACCATCAAGAACTGGTACACTATCCCACGCACTGACGAGTTGATGGATGAACTGCATGGGGCAGTTTTCTTCTCAAAAATTTATCTACGCTCTAGATATCATCAGATCAGCATTCGAGAGAAGGACATAGAGAAGACGACATTTTGATATCATTTTGGACACTTTGAGTTACTGGTTGTGCCATTTGGGCTAACCAATGCACCTGCTACATTTTAGTCTTGCATGAACCATATATTCAGGGATCAGTTAAGGAAATCAATCTTGGTTTTCTTCGACGACATCTTGATCTATAGTCAGTCATGGCAAGAGCATATGAGGCACCTGGATGAGGTATTGAGTATCATGGAGGCACAGTCATTATATGCCAAAGAGTCCAAGTGCGAGTTCGATATGACAGAGTTTCTTTACTTAGGCCACATCATCAGTGCAAAGGGGGTACAGGTGAACCAAGATAAGATCAAGGCCATTCTGGATTGGTCGACGCCCAAGAATGTGACAGAATTGAGGATCTTCTTCGAGTTGTGCAGCTATTACAGGCGGTTTGTCCGGGGTTTTTCTCAGCTTGGAGCACCGCTGACAGATCTTACCAAGCATGGGGCCTTCATATGGACCGATAAATCACAGGAAGCCTTTGATCACATGAAGGAAGTCATGGGCACTTGTCCAGTGTTGGCACTACCAGACTTCACCTTTCCATTTGTACTAGAGTGTGATGCATCTGATAAAGGGATCGGTGTAGTTTTTATGCAGGGAGGACACCCCATTGTATTCAAGAGCCGAAATCTTAGTCAACCTGATAGATTGTACTCCATTTATGACAAGGAAATGTTGGCAATCATGCATTCCTTCACCAAGTTCAGACAATATTTGGTGGGCAGCAATTTGTGGTCAAGATCGATCACAACATTTTGAAGTATTTCCTTGAGCAGAAGGACCTCAGTGAGCGCCAACAGAAATGGGTGAAGAAGGTACAAGAATTCGACTTTGACATAGAGTATGTCAAGGGGAAGAAGAACATTATGGCCGATGCACTATCGAGGAGACCTGTGGCATGTTCTTTGATGGAGATTTCAGCAAATTGGAAATCCCACTTGTTAGTGGAATATTCCAAGAACAAGTTCGCTTGTGAGGTGATGGATGGGCAGATACAGGATGACCGGTATAGGGTCATTGACGATGTCATATTTTACAAGGATAAATTCTAATTGGTGTCATATTCAGGTCTTAAGAAGAAGATCCTCATCGTAGTTCATGATTCACCTCTAGCAGGCCATCAGGGGTTTTTCAAAACCTACAGATAGATCATAGAGAGGTTCTCATGGAAGGGCCTCAAACAAGATGTTATGAGACACGTCAGTGAGTGTGTGACTTGCCAGCATAACAAGTCGGAGCATGTTCTTCCAACAGGTCTACTTCACCCACTCCCCATTCCAGAGAAGAAATGGGAGAGTATATCTATGGACTTCATCACAGGTCTACCCAAGGTCCAGGGTAAGAAATGTATCTATGTAGTGGTGGGAAGATTGACCAAGTTTGCTCACTTCTATGCCATACCGACAGAGTAAAACGTAGTTCAGGTAGCCGATATTTTCTTCAGGGATGTCTTCAGACTTCATGGGTTGCCGAAGAACATCGTCAGTGACAGGGACAGTCGGTTCATAGGGAAATTTTGGGGAGAGTTGTTTCAGTTGGTGGGGACAGAGTTGACACCTAGCACCAAACATCACCTTCAGACAGATGGGCAGACCGATATTTTCAACAAGTGGGTTGAAGGGTATTTGAGGAACTATGTAGGAGGACATCAAAGAACGTGGGTAAAGTGGTTACATTTAGGAGAACATTGTTGCAACACCACCTTCCACATGTCCATTGGTATGACACCCTTACGAACATTATATGGATATGATGCTCCCACTTTGGTAGACTTGGTCTTCGGAGAGAGAAGAGCTCCCAAGGCCGAGGATTAGATCATAGAGAGTCAGGAGATTCTCAAGTTGTTTAAAGAGAACCTACGGACGACGCAAAACTGACAGAAGATAAGTGCGGACAGGCACAGGATAGAGCACAGCTTTGAGGTTGGAGATTTGGGTTTATTGAGACTCCAACCCTACAGACAGACATCTATGAAGAAGAGTGGGGCCGAGAAGCTCAAGCCCAGATTCGATGGTCCTTACAAGATCATGCGCCAAGTAGGAGAGGTTTCTTACGAGCTAGAGCTTCCAGAGGGGAGAAAGATTCATAACATGTTCCACGTGTCTTGCCTCAAAAAGGCAATGGGACAATTCATTATCACATCAGAGGAGCTTCCCTCATTGGATGAGGAGGGACAATTGGAGTTAGTTCCCGAGGAGGTTTTGGAGTTCCAGGAGCGAAAAATGAGGAGCAGGGTCATAAGAGAGTGTTTGATTAGATGGAGAGGGCTTCCAGTAGAGGACGCTACTTGGGAGAGTGAGCAGGTGTTGCAGCGCCCTAGATTGGTATTGCTTAAGGACAAGCAATTTCAGGAAGGGAGTAATGTAATGTCCCTTTCCAAATAGGAGCTCTAGAGAGGAGGCTTAATGGTCTAAACTGCCCCATTAGACTATATCCAGGGCCAAAGAGGGGTAAACAGGGTTACTAGAGGTCACTCCAGTCACAGGTGTTATATTCGGAAAGTGACATTGAGCTAAAAAGGGTTAAAAGCACTTTTAAGTCATTATGAGCTAAAAATAGAAGTCAACGGTGAATTAGGGTTTCAGCAGTGATTTAGGGTTTTGGAAGTCAACAGTGAATTAGGGTTTCAACATGATTTAGGGTTTTGGAAAGCTGTGAAGGAAGGGTCAGCGACCTAATTCATCATTATGTAGATTATGACTTGTCATTGAGGAGGAGAGGCACATCTCAGGAGAGATAGTTCAATGTATTCCAGGAGGAAGACACCAGTTGGCTAATTTCGGTGTTGAAAGACACACCCTAGTCACCAGGAAGATCATCCAGGTCTTCCATCATTCTTCATTGATTCTGCAGTGCTCCCATATTTCGGGTATTATCTTTTAGTTGCTTATTTGTATTTCGGCTAAGATCCTTTTGTCTTTTGATCTAGCCGAGTGTTGTTATTTTATTCAGTCGTGGTTGCTTATTTGTATTCTGGCTAAGATCCTTTGTGTATTGATCTAGTCAAGTATTGTCAGTTTATTTAGCCGCATTCGTCCATTTTGTAATCCAAATAGATATCATAATACAAACTTCGCAGTCCTTTGTCGTGTTTATTATTTGTATGATCATTTATATGTTGTAAACCTTTGATCTTACACACACATTAGCAGTGTTTCCTAGACAAGCCAAGTCAGGAACATTACACACCACAGATAAAAGAATATATAGATGATCCCCTACGTATACATACTCAGACTCTAAAGAGTATCAAAGCATGACCGCCAAAACAATACATTGTGTATCCATGACATGAAATGCAAGAGAATAACCATGAAATAATGCATAGTGGATCCATGTCATAAAAAATATCATATCCACGATCCAATACAATGTCGATCTATGTCATTAATACGATCATATCCATGAGAAAATACAATGTG
>ML899228.1:0-11016 GCA_009831015.1 Picea engelmannii
ATCCAGATGAGAAGAAATTAATGAGTTGTAATTCAAAGGCTAGGCATGTTATCATGAGTGGATTGACACCAACTGTTTCTAGCAAGGTGATGGGTTGCATCACAACTAAAGAGGTTTGGGACAAACTTAAAAACATTTATGAAGGCGATCTAAAATTCAAGCAGGTTAAGCTCCAACGACACATAACACAGTTTGAAGATCTAATAATGGATGAAAAAGAAGATATTGCAACCTATTTACTCAGAGTAGATGAAGTTGGCAATGCCATCAGAGGGTTAGGAGAAGAATTCAAACAATCCTTGGTTGTACAGAAAGTGTTGAGATCAATTCCTTTGAGATATGATGCCAAGGTCTCGATCATTGAAGAAACTAGGGGTTTACCCAAAATGACAATGGATGAGCTACATAGGATCCTCACAGCATATAAAATGAGAACAGATACAGAAAATGGAAAACCAGACAGAGAAGCATATTTTAAAGACATGAAGAAAACAAAGAACACAAGGCAGAAGAAAATTCAGGTGATGAATCAGATGAAGAAGAAGCACATTTCGTAAGGAACCTCAAGAGGGGAACTGAAAAATACAAAGGTAAGTTACCTTTTAAATGCTTCAATTGTGGCAGAATAGGACACTATGCTAAGAACTGTCGCTTTGAAGAAAAGAAAAGATTCCACAAGAAAAATAGCCTTTTCTCCAAGGAGGACAATAGTTCTTCAGATGAAAGAGATGGAGAAGAAAGGGATGTAAGGGAGGTTCTCTTCATAACTCAAGAAACTCATAATGATGACCACAAAAATTCTAAAACAGATGAAATCAATTCTGAAGAAGAGTCTGACGAAGAGACCGAAGAAACAAACATAAAGTCTTTCTGGGGAGGAAAATGTTGATTTTTCAATAAGTTAGGATCAAGCATGAAGTTCATTCCATTTTTAGTATTTTACTTGAACCATAGATATTTGCAGTTTCACAATTAACAATTTGTTGCAGCAACCAAGATCACAAGAATAAATACCATGCACAAGTACACAAGAATTATTATGGGAAACCCTTCTCAACAAGGGAAGAAAACACAGCCAATCCTTTGCTATATTCTTCAAGAGATATAACTCCCTCACCATAAACCTAGAACACAAAAGGGTGCTCACAAAACCTAGGAATCTAGCACCAAAGAGAGGTGCGCACTTTTACTCAAGAACAAGTACTTGCTGAAATTTCCAAACTCACGCTTGTGTTATGATTCCTCAATGGGGAATTTACCTTTATTTATATTAGATTGAGTATATAAAAAGTAGTGTATATTGGCACAACAGGGCCAACCTCAATAACTCACAATATAATTAATAATTACCATATTAATTATCTTTTACATTAATTATATTTTACCATATGGTGGGGTCGACCTGTACCCTTTACATCACAAATAGGATTACAAGTAAGTATGACTATTGGAAAATATAGCAATGGATCTCATACACCCACTAGTGCTCAGCCACTAAGGGCACATCCATTTGTGCTCAGCCACAAGGATGTCCACATCTCTATCTCACTATGTATCATAGGAGAATCACACTCATTAGTGCTCAACCACTAGAATCACATTCACTTGTGCTCAGCCACAGGCATGTCCTACTCAACAGATCTCTTTCTCACTACGTATCACAGGAGAATCATATAGAGTATCACATCATCTCAACTCTCTGTACAGAGGAGACCAGTACATATTTTCATCTATGTCTCAGAGAGAATGACACACCCAACTCATGGTCTTCCTCACCCCACACAGGGGCACACAACGTTCCATATTTGTCTCAGAGAGGAACTACACACCCATCTTATGGGAACACCCAACTCATGGACTTCCTCACCCCACACAGGGGCACACAATGTTCATTCTATGTCTCAGAGAGGAAAAACACACCCATCTCATGGGCACACCCAACTCATGGGATCTCTCTTAGGCCGACACACTCAGTCTGTGTCCTGGAGGATGTCTCACACAGCTGTAATCTTCAACGAGACTTCACAAAAAGTGAACATGAAGATGATGAGAATCTGGAAAAATTGAATCATGCTGAGAAACAAAAATAGAGAATTAAAAAATGAATTGAGTAGTTGAGAAGAAGAGAATCATGAACTTGAGAAGAAAATTAACAGCTTCAAGGAATAGTTAAATAAGAAGAGTGAAGATTATGAGAAATTAAAAGTAGAATTGGATCACACAAGAAATGAGCTAACATTGACAATGGAAAAATTGGAGAAATTTGAAAGAAGTGTTGAAAAGTTAGATGAAATACTTAACAAACAAAGATCACCTACCAATAAGATAGGACTTGGATACAATAACAATTTGAAGACGACATAAACAGATAAAAAGGACAGGAAAGATGAAGGAAATTCTAGAAACTATGCAAACACCTTAAGAAGTGGAATAAACAATCGAAAGGGAGTTGAAGAACAGTAGGAACATGACACCTCCAATTGGAACAAAAGATCAGAATTTAGAAGGGGCAAGACACCAAGAAGGTCCTTTCCTACCTGGTGTGAGAATGTTTTTTTTGGTCATTGTTATACTTCCAAAAAGTTTGGACATGTTATCACGAAATTTGTAGGTTGGGAAAAGCCCGACCCAACCACAAAATGGAGACAACTAAGAGAATACCTACCCACTGTCACCTTAGATAGGTATTCTCGTCACTTTAGAGATGAAGTAATCACCTCAAGGAGGGAATCTCGATGATCGTGGGTAACTGAGATGGAAAATGAAGAGATGAAGAAGGGTCCCCCTATAGGTCAATGATGGAAGGTAAGAAGGGCTTGAAAAGAGTCTCGTTGATGATAAAATATGTGTCACAACGTAGTAGACTTGCCAAGTAGTGATTGTACTTGCCCGAGAAATAAGGAAAACAAAGATACAAGCCCAATAATATGTTGGACAAAAAAGTTAAGCTTGTTGTCCCTAATTAAAGCAATAAACAGTAATATATATCAATGACAAAATGATAATAAGAGCTGCAAATAAAGTTGCTAAAAGTCTAGTTAAGATTGCAAGAGACAAGCTAGCAATGACTAGTTTAACTCTAGTATGAAATAACAAGTTGTTAAAGAAAATTGCATCATTATGGATTTAGAAAACAAGTTGTTAAAGAAAAGGTATCAACCATCAAAACTTTCCAACAATACACCCAAAAAGTGCACTATGGTTAGTAGATTGTAGGGGAAAACTTTTAGCAACTTTTGATGGTTGTTTTGTGAGTTATTAAAGAATTTGTATTAGGGTTTCTGTAGCTCTAATGGCTATAGATAAAATGTTATGACAACAACAATAAACACTTA
The DNA here is from genome assembly GCA_009831015.1 of Picea engelmannii. Classification (NCBI taxonomy): domain Eukaryota; kingdom Viridiplantae; phylum Streptophyta; class Pinopsida; order Pinales; family Pinaceae; genus Picea; species Picea engelmannii. Next base: position 3,336 of record ML899228.1, read on the forward strand.
GCCAAATTTGATGCCCTAGTGGCTTAGCCAAGCACATAAAGCATAGAAATGATTCCAATTTAAACAATCTCAAAATCATGAGTTTTCACGTTAACCAATGAAATTAGATTTAGTGTCTTTAGCTATTGGGTTATGGATTCAAATGACTTAAGAGATAACAAGTTCTATCTCCTTGGGTGTTTAAACCCTTTTACTCCCTAAGGCAAGCAATGTTAACTAGAAAGTACCAGGAGGGTGTAACCCTTTTACTTCTCCTAGTAAAACCTTGTGCAACAAATAATTTCTAGACAAGAATGATAGATATGGTGGTGTTGTAAACCCTTATACTCCCTACGAAGTCTAGTAAATCAAACTTGTAACCAAGAAATGAAGCATCAACCAGATAAAATCCTTACCTAGTCCAAGCAATGACAACACAAACCTTCGTTTACCAAGATAAACCCACCACAAATGAAAGAAACTAGCTCCAAGAGAGGTAGTAAGCTACTTCATCCAGCAATAGCATGAAGAAACCATAACAAGATCACAAGAGATAGATATTTCCCAAAGAGGGCGCAAATTTCAGCTAGAAAGGCTCCTCACAATGGGAGAGCTATGATGAAAATGAGATACAAATGATCTCTATTTATACAAAATGTTCTAAACATAGTTTGTCCACATAATTTAGGGTAAACCACAAGATAAAGGGTCAACATCCCTAATCTTTCCCCTTTACAAAATAATATTATTTAATTCATACTTTTTCACATGAAATAAACCCTAAAACATGACGTCACCCTCATTTTGGGTAACTTTTGGCACTTTAAGTCAAGTCATTGAGTTGGAGATAGGTGAGTTAAGCCTCCAAAGGCCAAGTTTCTTTGATCCAAGCCATTGCATACATGATCCATGGGTTATTTCCTCCAAAACGTGCCAATTTTCCTCAACCTCCACCAAACCCTGGCCCCACCATGACGTCAAGCCCTCAAGGGTGACGTTTTGGCCTTCTTGGGAAAAACATTTGGGTGGTAGGGGCTAGGTTAGGTCCTCCATGATGTCATCTAGGCCTCAGAAGGCATGTCTTTGTAATCTGGCATGTGAATCCTTGGCATCCAACCTGTGGGATTCAAGCCCCATGGAAGCCCAAGCTAGGCTTGTTCCTCCAAAATTGTCCACCAGTTGGGTCCTGCAAAGACAAATGGATACACCCTCCAAGGATCTCAAGTCAAAGCATTGTGATGAGTAAATAAAATCAATAAAATATCCATCTAAGCAAGTACATCAAACCACCTCATCAAAATAAACTAATGCTCAAAGACCCTGTGCAATTTTCCAAGTTTAAGTATGGGAGGCTTGACAGAATGACCTATTGGGTGAATTGTTCCTCAAGTTTAGGGATGTTTCCCGAGGGGAACTCCCTCTAAGTTATGTGGATGAGGTTTCATGGATAAGGGGAATACATTTGGGCATGGGGTTCATGACATACAAGGGTTTGTAGTATCTCACTTATGGGTGCCTTTGTAGAGGGTGTGTTGCACCTTTGTTTTCAATGCAATATTTTTCCAAGCCCATTTGTTGCATTTTATTCTTTTAGGATGTTTCCAGGTTGAATCCAAGGTGGGGCTTCTACCTGATCATGAAAAATTGTGCCCACCTTAACTCTACCCTAGTCACATCATGTTTCTCCAAGTTGGAAACATGTGTGGGACTTCTACCTAAGCAATAAAACAGTGCCCATACATGCTCCTCCCTGGTTGGCATTTGTCATTATACATTCTTTTATGAGTCCCATTAGTTTTCTATGAGATACATTTCATTTTCCTTTGGATCCATGGGTGAGCATCTAGAAGTTCAATGGTTTGGATTTTATCTTTTTCCATCCACAAGCCTCAGGGCCTTCAGCCCCTTCTTCTCATGAAGTGAGGGACAACCCCTTATTGGGTCAGTACACCCAAAAAACCCAAAAGGTGAGGAGATGAGGGGATGAAGTGTGGAAAGTGACAAGTATGGTCAAGAATGGCACAATGACTTGTAAAAAGGAACTCCCAGTAGCATATCTATCCCCAAGGGTGACCCACTTACTAGGGGGAAATGTCAACCACCAAAGTGAAATAGGGAAAAGAGCATAATGTCCAAGCAAATGTCACATAATCAAAAGTAGTAATAGATGAAACAAACACAAATGCCTCAAGTATTGAAATGGAACTCACCATAATACTTGACTTGTACCTCATGGATCAAGACCCAATGTCTTTCAAAGGCCAGCTGATGTGGTGGATATCGTCGCGACAAACCTGAAGTTGTGGTGGTGAGGTGGGTCTATGTTTGTGCAAGTGGACATTGTTGGTCAAGATGTCTCTCAGTACTCCATGTTTGCAACCTGAGGGCCCCAAGACATTATATCCTTAGTTATCCCTAGGAGTTGGGGATAACAAGACACAAAGCAATTCATTGTAAAATCAATGCAAGAAACAACTATATGAGAAACATAAATGATTATGGATATCCAAGAGACAATCATGTAAACATTGTATATGGAAATTCTTATGGATCTATCAACATAGATTACAATCCATTTGATCCACTGATGGATCAAAATATTGTATACTACAAATGCAATAATCTTGGTCACAAAGCACGAGATTGCAAAGATATGAAATAATATGCTCCTATGTCAACCAGAGTATGGAAAATGAAAGAGAATCCAAACAAGGAAAATTGTTGATTAGCATTGATTGTTGAAGATAAAGAAGACGCATGGTACATAGATAGTGGGTACTCAACACAAATTATTGGGGACCAAAAAAAATTCATGAGCCTAAAGAAAGGAAAAAGTGTCAAAGTGGAATTTGGAAATGACTCCTCTATCAAAATACTTGGAAAAGGTGTAGTGAGTCTTGGAAGTGAAAATGTAAAAGAAGAAAATTTCTTACTAGTTGAAGAATTGAAGAATAATATCCTTAGTGTTAGTAAAATATGTGATCAAGGATACAATCTTAAGTTTGACTCCCAAATATGTGAGATCGGAGAAGAAGACTCAGGAAAATTGGTTGCAATAGCAACAAGAATACCAAATAATATATACATCCTAGACAAAGAGGAAATCAAGAAAATTGAAGTCGCACAAAAGAAAATTGAAGTCACACAAAAGAGATCCAAGGAAGGAAAGGATAAGAAAAAAAAGGAAGGATAAGTACTATTGAGCACCATGAATTCAAGGGGAGTAACCCCAAAGAGAAGAGTCACCCTTTTGCATTGATGTCAAAGGGGGAGAGAAAAATCAGGAGCATGATGATAGGGGGAGCAATGTTCACAGGAAGAGTATGAGTGTTGCCATCAATGCCAAAGGGGGAGATTGTTGGAAAATTGGTTGTCATTGATGTCAACTCTAAAATAATTTTATAGTCCCTTAGAAGTGATGGATGTATTTGAAGAAGTCTTCAAAGTGGTCCCCTTATGGTGTAGCTTTAATCATGGCTCTCACAGGAAGACGCTTTGAAAAAGTCTACAAGAAGCCCCAAAGGTGTGCTCATGAAGCCCCAAAGTCTAGACAAGAAGTTACAGGTCAACCCCAAAATTAATTAAAGGAGAAAAAAGTTGTTGCAACAAAAAGCTACAGGTCGACCCTAAAGTCAAATAAAGGAGGCACTTGGAAAGGTATAAATACACATCAACAACCTCTCATTTGATCATCCAAGTAAGTGTGTGTTTGTAAATGGAGCTAGCATAAGTGGGTCTACACTTGTACTAGGAGTATTGACAAGCTCAGCAAAGCAAATCTGGCCTAGGCGAAAGGAGGTCGAGGAGAGCAAGGAGTTTTCTGAGGTCATTTGTTGGTCGCAGTGGAGCAAAGTGTAGATTTTTGTGAGTTGACAGTACAGCAAAGCGCAGATTTGTGTTTCGGGTAGGTACAATCTGAAAAGTAGGTCATCTACTAGTCACAGTGGAGCAAGGCACAAATATTTGTGGGTCGTAGTGGAGAACAGCGTGGATGTCTGCGGGTTGACAGTAGAGCAAAGCGCAGATCTCTGTTTTGGGTAGGTACAAGCTGACAAGTGACATCAACAAGTTGTTCAGTTGAATATACAGTAGACAAGGGGAGTCTTAGAACTTGGCTATGACAGGTTGATTCTTTTATATACATATTTAAAGGTGAAAGGAAGGGGCAAGGAAAGGGAGTTGGAGCCTCCTTCCAGATGGAGCTGGAGAATCTAGGGAGTTGTAGCTTCTTTCAAATTGGAGCCTGTAAATTAGGGGGTTGGTGTCTCCTTCATGTTGGTGCTGGAAAATTTTAGAAGTTGTATATTCCTTTGAATGTAATATTTTTATTATATAAGAAAAACATTTTGTGGATTTCCACATAAATCTATTGTGCACTGTGTATTTCTTCTTCTGCTCCTATTGTATATTGGATACATTATTTGATTGAAAAGTAAATTTGTAAAAAGTGATAAATTGTACTTGATATTGATTCACACCCCCCCTCTCAGTATCAACATAATATCACCTACAAATGATGAAGAAATGAGGCATACACGCAACTCGAGCGATGACAACAATTCAACTGATGAATGACAATCAATATAATTGAATGTTGTTGCAAGTTGTATGTTTTGGAATATGTCTCTGAAAAATAGGGATTTTGTTTAATGTACTCGACATATTGTCCCAATTGCATGAGGACATGTTACCAATAAGTGTAAAAATTACATATTGGTTGCAATTTGATTATTGTGGACCTTTACATTGTCCATTTTTGTATGACAATGGGTCTCTTATTCATATCTAATAAAATGGGTGTGTTATTTCATTGCATTGTCGAATGTTGTAAAATGTTGTGTTCCTAAATCATTAATATGTGGATGATTTACATTGTTACAAATAACATAGGTGTAATTCTTTGGATAACGCATTAATGTAATCATTATATCAAAATGCAATAACAAAAATATATAAAAAAAAATATTACTATAAAAAATATTTGATTTTGAAATGATTAATTCAAAATTTGTAAAAAAAACAATTAATTAAAATATATACATATCAGTGCATTGTATTCTTTTGAACTCACTAGACGGTGTGTGCCATAATATTGAAAGACTTGCGTTTTGAGGAGTCATACACACTGGTGCACATTAATTATAATAATGCACATGTACGAACTATTGAGAAAACACATTGTTCTGTAAATGATGTAACATACAATAATATTTATCGTTTCAAAATTGTACGGTGCTCATGTTTAAAGTATACACCGGGACACTAAAAATAATGTACCCGTTGGTGCGTTAATTTTATTATATGCATCAGGGCTCTAAATATTATTTATGCACCGATGCCTTTACTATAATATGTGCATTGATGGTTAGTAACAATAATGGCGCTGACATCTCACCTCGAATATTCAAAATTTCACTACCATTCTATGCACATGGTAAAACATACACTGGTACGTACTAATTATACAAGCACCGGGGTGCATGCCATATTAAATGCATCAGGTTTCAGGATAACTTGATCGCACTGGTGCTCACTATAACTTAAATTCACTGGGGTGTACAAAACCTAAAATGCATCGGTACATCATAATCAAACAAGGTGGAACTGGTGCATAGAAATTATAAGAGCAATGATGCTCTGCATACGATGAAAAAGGTGAAACTGGTGCATAGAAATTATAAGAGCATCGATGTTCTGCATACGATGAAAAAGGCGAAACCAGTGTGCAATAGTTATAAATGCACCAGGGTGCTTCTATTATATTAACGCACCAGTGTGTTTGTATTATATTAACACACATGTGTGGGTTTGTCAATATCGCACTAATCCATTTTGACGAGAATAACATCGGAAAAAAAAACCTCTTCTGCAACCTCCACTCGCCCAAATTTTATTAGTTATATGGAACATCCCCTAAAACCTTTGCGTTCAATAGAGGAGGTTGTAGCGGAAGTTTTGTTTTTGAAATTTTGCCAAATTTTAAAAAAAAACTAAAAACCTCTGTGAGAAGTTGTTCTCCTTGTAGTGGAATAACCTCACAACATGCCCACCTAGCCTCAATGACGATGTTAGAGAATGGATAGAGGGAGAAAACATTATGGAAATGCAATCGAAACATATCCTTGATCTTTGATGAGTCTTCTTCCAATGAAATATCAACCTTGCATGATCCAAGGACCTGTTAGGAAGAAGTTTTACCCTTCAAGTAGTCAAAGTGAAATTTAGAGCCTATGTCCCCTTCATTAATCCACTAATGTTGGGCATAGACTTTATCCCCCTTGGAAATATACTCCTCCTTATAATAGATTAATTCTAGATGAGTGACCTCCTTGTGTAGTGCAATATTGTTCAAATCTTCCTCCAAAAACATTAAGACCTCCTCTAGTCGTCATATTGCCTCCTATTATCTTCTCCTTTTTCAATAAATCAATGTTCCCTATCCCCTATTGTAAAGAACAAACCCACCAAATGAGCCAACCTTCATCCCGTCATCATTTGGGGAGGAAGGTTCCAAACATAATGCACTACCACTAGAAAATCTAAAGATTCAAGATGCAGGACAATAAGTTTAAATGGGAGGAAGGAGGAGAGTCATCTCGTTGTCCTAAATAAATGGCAATGTGTATAGGAATGTGATCAGATCCTATAGTTCTCATGAATACATCAATTGGTTTCATGTTTCTAGAGAAAATAATACCACCTCGAGGTCCATAAATCTAGTCCAATCTTGCTAGTAGTTCATTGTCGCGCCACCTAAAGTTGTGATCTAAAATGGATCCAAACACAAATCAATGGTTGTAATCTTGAGTATCCAAGGCAATTCATCAATTAAGGAAGCTTATTAACTATGTAAAAGACAATTCAAAGTAAAGTGGAATAAGACAAAGGAGAAGAAAAGGAGAATTAAATAAAATAGAAAATGAGAAATAGGAGAGAAAAGATTGAGGAATCATAAATGAAAGGTTAGGATTGTTGGCCTTCCCATTACCTCGACTCTCCCTACTTCATATTGTACTTTCACTCTCAAAGGGTATTTTTTGGCCAGGAGGAGAGAATGTGAAGGAGATGGAGCTATGTAAATTATTGAATGTCCCATAAGCATGAAGTCTGCATTGTAACCAGAGATTGTCAAAATAGATCAAGCAACCATTGAATGCTAGTTTTCCCATTTGGGCTTCCATGGTAAATATGGTGTCCAATGTGTCTTGAATGGTCTAAATATTTCTTTGTGTTGTGTTAAATTATGTACTTAATTTTTTCATGTTTATTTCAATAGTGTGAGAATTCATTCTCCATGTGCAAATAAAGATCACCAACAACTATATATTGCCCACTATTTGATTCACTTCAAAATTGAAGATTTATGGTTGCCATTAAGTAACTATTACAATTTAATAGTTGGGTTTTTAAATCTAGTTGCAAAGAATAATAATAAAAAGAATGGATGAGATCGTGTGAATGGAAATTAATCTCTTGAAGGATGTTGTTGGTTGTTGAACAACCACACTTAGTTATTTCATTGATCCAGAGGGCCATATGCACCTCATTTAGCATCAATTACATTTCAGATTTTGTGATAGGTCGTGGGAGGTTGTATGTAAGCTATAGGCCTCTCCCTAAGACATGTGAAGAGAATTTATCAAGTGTGTGTGTGTATGTAAAGACTAGGCATGTGAATGTTAGTAGGATGCTTGCTTAATTT
>WSFP011537216.1:0-11790 GCA_009831015.1 Picea engelmannii
TCTGAGCGGGTTTGGGACCCTTATATTGCTTGTTGTTGTAGCAAGGATGTTTCTTCTTGGGATACTTGGGTTTATCTTTCTGCTGGGAAACTAAGGCTTTGTTAGAGGTACCTGCAGTGTTGATCACTCCAAGTTGTATAAGCTTATCTTCCTCTCTAATCAAAGAAGCACAAAAGGACTCAAGGGTGGGTTTTTCATAAGCTTTCCCTAGAGCCTCTCTCATGGCATAAAAGGTAGATACAAACACAGAATATGCACTACCTCGCTTAAAAAGAATATGATAGATGCAACGATCTTCCTCCATTTTTATCTTACATTCTTCACATAAAATTCTGAGTGTTTTAAACTTAGATAGATAGTCTCCAAGGCAAGAAAAATCACTTGGACTCAAGGTTAGTATTTGATTTTCTAACTGTTGTGCTTGAATAATATTGAGTTTACCAAACACAGATTCAATCTTGTCCCAAGCTTCTTCGGGGTCATCAATTTCTTGAAGGTGGTACCTTAAATCAGGATAGATGGACATTCTGATTAGTCTGCGTGCTTCGTCATTCCTATTATCCCATTTGGCTTTCTTATCATCGTCAATGAGTGTTTTTTCCTTTCCCAAGGTAATCCGGTACAGGCCTTTACTTCTTAATAAATATTCCATATGAGATTTCCATTGGTAGTAGTTGTTACTGGTAAGCAAGACATTACTTGTAGAAGCCATATTAAATATGCAGATAATGTGGATTTAAAAACTGAAATTGATGATCTGGATGGAAAGATCTCGAAAAGTTATGCGGTTTTAAAAAATACGACATTGAAAACGGACTTTTGATGTGAGAGTTATGCTCTTTTTAAAAAAGGCATAAACGATAACCAATTGACCACGTGATAGTGTAAGTTGCTTTATGAAGTGACCCACTTTTATAAAGAGAAGTGAGGATCACTTTTACAATGAAGTTACTTTATAACAGAAAAGTTGCATGCAAGATAAATAACTCTAAAATAAAATATTAAAACTACTTATAATGATTGACTTTTATACTTGAAGTGAAATACACTTTACAATTTTAGCATGAACTTTTTCAAAAAAGTAACAAAAGAGAGACTCGAACTCAAGACATCTTACTTAATAAGGAAAGTTTTAACCAAATGGCCTAGCAAAACATATTGTAATGTTCAGAAGGAGGATTGGGGGTGTTGTTGTTATTGTTGTGGAAGACGGCCTTGGAGAGCGTGCTAAAAAAAAACTCTTTTCACACAAGAAATTTTTTTTGCTTCTCAATGACAACAAGTGTTAGATCTCGGTTAGCTTACCCGGAAGATGCACCTTTTCCTATCTGTTTCTGATTTGCCGAGATTGCACAGGGCACGGGGCAAAGAGCATACGCAGATCTAAAAGAGTAGCAATCCGGGAAAAAAAAATACAAAACCGAAATAAAACCAAAATACTTCTCTGCAAAAAATTTAAAAAATGCGTTTTCAAACTTTATACCTCTGGATCTTACTGTAATGGTCATATCTTGGGAAAAAAGAAACCTTTTTTAGTGAAACAAAAAGTGCTCCTGAATGAAACGAGTGCTCCATACGCAATGGAAAACTCCTCTCAGCCCAGAAATGTACGAAAATGACAAAAAATGGAGATGATACAACTCGGCTTCACGATCTCGATCTACAACAGGAGTGGGTCTTCAAACAGGCTCTGATACCATGTTCGACAACACAAGTATTCCAACAGAGGACGAACACCTTCAGTAACCACTCACATAACCAGATCAAATATCAACACACCGATGTTTTTAGGTGGTAAAACCCCTACGGGGAAACATCCACGACCCTAGCCAACACGACCACTTGGAGCAGTTTATTAATGCAAAAGAAAAAGATTATAGAGAGATTTTACAATAGATTTTCTCACAATCGATCATCGGCAAATGACCCTCCATGCTCTTTAAATAGAGATCATGGACCAATCGGGTGTTAATCCACAGATCAAAGGCCATTAAGATCGAGGAGAGTATGAACCGTCAAATCCCTCTTTGTCGGGAACATATCGTGACCATCGGATTTCCTAACTACAAATGCATACTAATGCAGACTAAAGAAACACACTTTTACCTAACAACATATTAGACCAAGTAGATCTTAACTAACTCCTAAGTGTCTAAATATTCTAACATTGAAAACATTCTTTTTTTCTTCTTTTTCCACATTCAAGATTATTGTTTCATTGGCGATGTCTTGGCAATGTTCTTCTTCTATGTAATGGTTATCTTTTTTATTCTCAAAATTATTTTCTTCCACCAATTCTTCTTTATTTTGGTTGAATTCTTCTTGCATATTTGATGGAGACTTTTTAATTTCTTCCTCGTATGGAGTATATGAGATATTGATATCCTTTTCTTGGTCTTTGGAATTCTCGCCTTCATTCTCAGCAACACGATTTGATTAAGAAAAGTCTTGCAGTGTTTTATAATATTCTTCTCCTGAATCATTCATTTAATCCTTTTGTGTCCATGTGGGAGAGGGTGGGTAGGCAACAACATTTAAAACATCAGGAAAAACATATGAATGCACCTTTGGGATAAAATTTTCTACAAATGAATCTTCTAACACATTCCAACTAGTAATGGAGTTAGGCATTAATGATCTATAACATTCAAGAGAATCCTCTCATAGAGTTTGTAGGAATAATCTACATGTAATATTATCTTCAGTGAGGTTGAAATCATAACATGTACCTTTAAAATTAATCAAGCCTTACTCTGCATCTTCTGAAGCATCCCCAAAGAATGTAGAAAAATTTTCAGTAGGAATATTGGGCATTTGAAAGTCTATTTCTGGTAGATTTAAAGGGGTATTATGAAATTGTCTCCTTCTTTGAGTATTTCTCCCTTTTGTCGAATCTTGCAAAGCCATTGATGGGCCTGATGAAGAATATAAAGAAGCATTATGACATGAATGAAACCCTTCATTTTGAATTTTTTAATTGAGTTGTCAGGGAGTTCATTCTCCCGAATCTTTGGTGCTTCCTGTTTCTTTTTGAAATTACAAAAAAGGTGGGCCATGCTTAAAATAAACAACAATTTTCTTGAATCTTCTTCTCAAAACTTTGAGCCATGGATATTTTTGGTTCCTCAAATATCTTGAAAATAAATCGTCCCCAGTGGATTCACCAAAAATGTTGAGGCTTGAATCTGTTAGGATGAAAATGGAAACCTCATGAAGATGTAAATCCCTCTGCATTTTTATAGAGATGGTACTCCTCTTTACTTTAAGATTTTCTTGGGATTCTAGATCTTCAGAATATGGGACTTTGTAGAAGTCCATCGTGGTAATCAAAGAAATCTAAAGATTGCAAGAAAAATAACAAGAAAGAAAAATGTTTTCTTTTCTTTTTAAAGAAAGTTCCTGAGAAATGACCAGGAACCACACACTTCATACATTTAAAGAAGATAGACAAAAATTTCTCATATCCATCATAGTTAAACTAAATATTTCCGATCACATAAAATAAAAAGAAGATGGTCTACATGCATAAGAGAACTTTAACATAGTAGACACAGTGGCAACTCAAATAAAGATAATGATAAATCAATCTTAAATACTTTATACTCAAAACTCAGAGTTACAAAGCACAATAAAAAATGATCCTGAAATATCTCTCTCAAAATTTCTAAAAAATATATAGTCTGTTACATATTCTTTGAAATTTAAAATGTGTTTGTCCTTAGGACTGGTATTGGGGTTCCTGCAGACCATACAACAAATATAAACAATAATTAAGCTTGTAGAAGGAGGATCGTGGGTGGTAAAAGAACATCAAGACTTGGAAATAAGAAAATGAGAAGTTATCAGACTTCGGTTAAACCTTTCTAGTCAAAGAAGCGGAGTAACTAGATGAGAGAACTGATAAAGAAAGAAATATGTGATAAGCATAAACTTACTATGATGGTCTCTCCTGTCTTCATTTGGTTGTTGTTATCCTTTTATTGTCTTCATTGACGGTTACCGGAACCGTCTCAACTGTTTCTTGCCCTTCTAGAAATTCTTGTACAAGTTTCTTCTTGAAACGTTTCCTTTAATTAACGTCTCATTAATTCCTCATTAATGAATTCACATCATGAATAAAAGTATATTGAAAGTGGGTCCCTCTCTTTTTTTTAATAAAATTTTTAATTAAACTTTTATTTTTTGAAATTTAATTAATTTCCCTTTAAAAGAGGATGACTGTGTTTTAATTCTTGGAGAATTGTAATAAACTTTTTAGCCATGGAAATCATTTCATATGTTATCTTCATCGTCTTATCTTTCCAGCGACATAAAATTTGTCCAAATCCGTTGCCTGGATCTCAAGATATGAGCTCGTGAAGTTGAGTTGTCACATAGGCCCATTAAAAAATGCAGTTGACTGATATTTTAATTTTTGAGAAAAATGTATCAACTTTCAACACGTGAAACCTATACCACCATCTTCTACGTCGAAATACCTTTCCAACGGTATAAATTTTGCTACAAACGGAGGCGGGGAGCTCAAAATATAGCCTTTGCAAGATCGTGACTCAACCATCGTCGATCAAGTTTGATTGGTAAATGTGAACCCTTGATTTAATTTCGACCTCCTTTGTTGAATTTTGACTTTTCTTCATTATTCTTATCCCACATGTACGAGAATAAAAGAGTCTTAGTGGTATATAATGTTAAGTGTATCATACACTTGACAAGAAATAAAGAAGAGATGAGACTATGGAGCTTGGAAGATTCAACCCTTGGAAAATTGTCAAACATAATAATAATTTTGCATGCCCAGACAACAATGATGAGTCACCCAACCAAATATTGCCACATGTCATCATTCGGTAGGCCAACAATCTTCCAATAAGAATCTTCCATATGTCATCCAATAAAATCACGCCATGTGTCATTTTTTTATGCTGCCACATGTCACCATTAATTAGTTGCCATGTGACACCATCCATTTAATTGCCATGTGGATATATCTCATTGGTTAATAAAGTTCCATGTGTCACTTGGAGATGTTCCTCATAGAACTTAGGATAAGAAAAATATTATTAAAATAATATGGGGGGTTTGCGGGGTTATGTGAATGCGGAGGTAGGTGAGAATCTTAGAAATCACCACGAACCTACAGTAAGACATGGTAAGAAATGAGTGTGAAATTTTTTAAGTGTTAACTAAAGTGGATAGGAGAGGAGAATCGTTCAGTCAGACTTGAACCTGATATATGAAAGAAATATTATATCACCAACCTGTGAACCCGTGAATCTATGGTAACTCATATATTTGGCTAAGTGTTGGAGGAGTTATATAGTAAAGAGTAGTAAAAGGAGTTGTGTGCATTATGAAGGTGGAAAGGAGTAAGGAAAAATGGCTAAGTGTGGAAAATGGTAAGGGGAATATGAAAGTAATGAGACAATGAGAAAAATGACTAAGTATAGAATGAGAGAATGAATAGAGGTGAAGGGAAAAGAGAGGAGAGAACATGTCACTTAGAACATTTTTCATATTTCTTTTTGTAATACTTCCATTGGACTTTTGGACAGAAGTATGCGTATCTTGGTCATGGAGACTCTGATTTTGATTCTGTGAAATGCATGGCGAAGCTGATACCGAGGGTTATGAAATGAACATATAATAGTTCAAAAATCTTCACACACACACACACCCCAATTATTTTAAGTGGTTGCATCCAAATGGATTATACTAAATGATATTGTGACATGTGCACACATAAGTGGATCAAAGCATACCAAAGGGCTTGGAACCAATAGTGAAGAACAAAAATATTTCCACCAATGGGCAAGGTCCATTTCTCATGAGGGCTTTTCCTGGAGCCATGGGTCACCTTGAGGTAGTGTTCAAATGTGTGGTTGCACCTAGAAGGATGATACAAATGATATTGAAACCTTTCCACCCATAAGTGGATCAAAGGCCACCCCCATGTCCTTCAAATTATGAAGCCTAGTGAATTAGCTGAATTGGTTTGAATGTATTGTTTCAAGGCAATGTTTGTTGTGAGGTCTCTAATTCTACTCTAGTTGAGTCATGATGAGTTACCAACTGCTATTGCAACTGGCAGTTGAGTTGTCCTCCATATGAATATTTTGAAGAAGGAGGGGGTGGGCGGGGAGGATCCCGCAAGGTTTTTATCCTTGGAAAAAATAACGGATCAAAGCTCATCCCCATGTCCTTCAAATTTTAATGAGCTCTATGCATAACTTGAAAATCAGTATATGCTCTTGTGCAAAAAATGGGCTTGGGATTAGATCCCTTGGGGTTACCAACTAGTGTTTCAATTGGTGGTTAGTATTGTCCTCAATCTAGAAAATTGAGGAAGAGGGGGGAAATTCATAGGGGTTGGCAAGGTATGAGCATCCTCACTTGGAATGATTAATACACATGTGGGTGAGGGACTGCATTTCTTTTGGGAAAAATATACCAATTATTTTAAGAAGACATTGATACCTTTACTTAAGTTAAAAAAGCAATTCACAAGATGGATGGGTGAAAGTTACGGGTTCTCTTGATGGATAGCCATGTTCAAACCCCATGGAGGATTGGTTTAGGTGACAAGTACACAAAAATGTAATACATATCATGTTAATACAACACAAGGTTCATATCTCTTCATGAAAATACATTTACAAATACCAATTGTTTTATTGGAATTAAATTGCCACAATGAACGAGGCAGGTCCTTGAGAGCAAGGAACTATTACAATCCCCAACCACATTTCCTTCTTAAAAAATAGTGTTGAGTTTTCCCTCTAATCAACATGCTCTAGTAAGGGGCGCATGCCATTTGGAGGAGACTTGTCCTTATGTTCCTTGTGGCTAATTTCTTAAGGATGGGAAACTAGGTTCTCTAGACATCTCTATTCAAATGAAGCTTGTCCTGAAGCCGGTTTAAGGGAAAGTAGGCTCTCCACACATCTCCATGGGAGCACACCATTCAGATTAGACTTGTCCTTACGTTCCTTGTGGCTAATTTTGTAAGGATGATAAACTAAGCTCTCTACACATCTCTTTTCAGATGAGGCTAGTCCTCAAGCCACTTGATGGGAAATTAGGCTCTCCACACATCTCCATTAAGAGGAAACTTATCCTTGGCCCCCTTGACACCCATTTTCTCAATTTTCCAATACTTCATTGCAATAAGGCTTCAAAATCCCTTGCCAAGATGTTGGGGGGTAAAAGTTTTAAAGTCCTTATTGCACTTAAGGTGAATATTTTGTTCTAGTCAAACTTTGAAAGTCCCTACAAGAGCACTAAAGATGAATACTTTATTTTAGTAAAGCTTTAAAAAGTTCCATCATATTAGCGATAACTAATTTACTCTAATAAAACTTTGAATGATCTTATCAAGGGCATTGATGTTTCAAGAAAAAAATTCTAAACTTTATAGCTTTTCCACATGCATGTACATCAAATTAATGCAAAACTAGTGCTCACTAAACTCAAAGGCCATAATCATTATCTTTTTTCAATTCATGTTTAGGCGATAGTTTTCGGGGTTGTAGGTTTCATGGCTTCCTACTCCCGTCCAGGCAGTGATGATCGTCCGTTGTGTCGATGATCTTTTTGGTAAAGGCTTCCCTTAGACTAGTTAGAAACGTTTTTAGCATTAACTTGGTGCCTAGCATTTAGTCTACGTTTCTCTAGCTTTCCATCGACTTCCATATTTAGTGGACTAGGTCCCTTGCATTTGTATTATTTTGTTTTGACACCCAGTTAAGGTTCCAGATTTCAGAGTTGATAGTCATAACTAGCTAGCGGACTCTGGTTCATATGATTGGATCTCTAGTCTTATCGAACATTTAGTGCTAACTCTTCCCCTTGTGTGATTCCCTTTCCTGAAGCGTCACTTCACATTTTGGATTTATTGTTTTACCAGATTTTGTTGAGTTTTAAGGTTAGGTTGCTTATAATAATGGTTGGTGAGGTTCGCAATCCCTCGGGAGTGGATGTCGAGGAACCTTGGGATCATCCGAGTTTTCTCTTGACGGTAGATGATCTTTGCAAAAACCGAGGAATTAATGGCTCACTTAATGCCTCTACGTTTGTTCCTTCAACACTTTTGGCGGAGACTCATCCCTCATCTCTCACTGTTCCTAAGCCTGTTTCCCAGGTGACTGGTCATGATCTACCTTTCACAAGGAGGTCCCTCATGTCTCTGGTCTGTTTAAGAATGTTGATAGCGTTGTTGGCCTTGTCAAAGAGGATAATACTATAGGTTCTTTAGCTAAGAATACAGGTCGACTTACTGCCCAGTCTATGCCGCCTTTGGAGTCACAGGGTCGAGGCTCTTCGGGGAAGAGGCACATCACTAACTGCACTGCACGGGCATGGAAGACCAAAATAAAAAAGTGATCTATGGTGTTGGGAATGGACATCGGGCTAGAAGAGTCATGTTCACTCGCCATGTGTGCTTTGGTGGGTAGGCTGGCTTATCATTTGCTCTACAAACTTTTGGTCTTGGAGTGGATGCAAGATACTTGGGAACCCATTATGGGTTATTCACCGGTGCTTCTGACCTTACCGGGGGGTTTGATTTGGCTTCGTCTTCAAGAACCCTAAAGACACCACGAGGATTTTAGATATTTTTTGGGTATTTGAAGGTGGTAGTCTTATGCTTAAGAGGCAGAGAATCAAATTCGACCCGACGACATAATATTTTAGTTTCCATCATCTTTGGGTCTTGCTCTCAGGTTTATCGTTGCAGTTGTGGAATACAAAATCCATGGAGGCCATAGGAAATGTTTTGGGCTGTTTCATCAAGATTTTTTAGGACACTTTGCATTCATGGGATAGGAGAATGGAAAAAATCCTTGTGGACGTGGATATTCATGGGGGGCTATTGGAATCCTTGGATATTGAATGGCGCAGTATGGTTTTTCCTCAGAGATTGGACTATCTTGGGATTCCATTCCGGTGCTCGCGTTGTAGACAAACCAACCATATTAGAAAGCACTATCACCATCATTTTGGAGCGCCTATTGATGAGACACTCTCGGAGGAGAATATATCTAGTGGCTACTCACTGGAGTTGGAGGCACAAGAGCAGGGTACTTTTTCGGGAGCTTGGGATTTGGATAGTCCACCATCCTTGAACTCTACCTTTGTTGGTAAGTTGGTACTTTATGTTCCTTCTCTTTACTGTACCTTATCTGCATGGTAAAGAGATCATCTCGATTCGTTTTATTCTGCAGAGACTTTTGCATCTGAGGTGACTGATAAGATCGAGGCTCTAGTTAAAGATCTAGAGGATTTAGCTACTATTCCTGAGACTGTTTCAGCTACTCTGGTTACTTTTTTAGATGAGTGTCTGCCTTCCACTACTACTGTGGATACTCCTGCTACGACTAACCCAGTACTTCCTGAGCTTTTATTAGCGGAAGGTTCACCCCTTCTACCTAGTTATGGTGAACCCACAGCTAGTGAGCACTCTTTGGATAGATTGTTATCCTAAATGGTACCTTCCTATAGGGAGGTTACTAGTCTTGTTCCTATCCCAACTTTTTTAGGGAAAGCTGTGGTGGTTTCGGGGGAACCCAGTGCTGTGGCTATAGTCTCTGTTTGTTCAGAAGTCTCATCTGGTAAGGATATTGCTTGGTCTCGTGGTCTGGGACTTGAGTTATCTCTTGTTAAGACTAGAAGTGCCCAAAAGAAATGGGCACAAACCTCTCCTTTTCGGCTAATCATTCACAAACTACTATTGACCAGCGGTGCTTAGAGGCATTAAAGCCCTCGCAAGGGAAAAATCATGATTCTGCTCTCTCTTAACATCAGAGGGGTAGGAGGACCCCTAAAAATGGCCTCGATGCGCAGGCTTCTCTCAAAGACTTTACCCCATGCTATTTTTTTACAAGAGACATTAACGAATGAAGAAAAGGCAAGAGATTTCATGTTTGCTCTCAGGCCGGATTGGATGTCTTGTGCAGTTAACTCGGTTGGTAACTCGGGGGGCCTGCTCGTTTCATGGGATCCACACTTTTTTGTTTTCTCTCCTGTCCTCCCTTGTGGCGGAATTTTTTTGACAGGTTCCAGTCTAGTTGATAAAAGGAGGTTCTCACTTCTGAATGTTTATGGTCCTTGCACAGACCGAAAGTTATTCTAGAAAAAATTGGAAGATATGGGTCTGTTAGCACATGCAAACCTGATTTTGGCAGGGGATCTGAACTTTACCTTAAACTCAAATGAGATTTGGGGTTTGGCAGCCTTGACAGACCCTTTGGCAATCTTTTTCAAGGACTTGTTTGATAATTCATCCTTGGTGGATGTGGTCCCGACCGAGCTGGCTCCAACGTGGCATAATGGTAGAATAGGAGATTCCAGTATTGCTAAAAGACTTGATAGATTTTTTGTGGCGAAGGATTTGATTGGCCCAACTATGAGGTATAGATCGTGGGTGGAATCTCCATATTTTTCTGATCATGCTCCTATTATTCTACAACTGGATACTGGTCTACCAGTGACAACTCATCCTTTTAAGTGCAATCCTGTTTGGTTATGAGATGATTCTTTTGCCACTTTAGCTAGTGAAGTTTGGTATGATGCCTGTTTTCGGTTAGTCAAAGGGGCACAAAGAAGACTAGTCGAAAATCTTTCACTTCTTAAAAATCGAGTTAAATCTTGGTCGAAAGCAAAACATATTCGGGAACATGAATTTATAAAAAAGTTGGAAGTTGATTTGGAATTTCTTTATGTTCAGAAATATAAAGGTTCTCTCACTGATGATTTAGATCATCGTTTGAGTTTGTTGGAAGTGGAACACAACAAATTCCTATTGGCCGGAGAAGAAAGTTGGAGGCAGAAGAGTAGGGCTATTTGGATTAAGAGTGGAGATAATACCACAAAGTTTTTTCACAGATTTGCGAGCTATAGGAGAAACAAAAAACATCTCTGGGACATAACTGATGAAGATGGCAGAGTTCACTCGGGTCAAGATGCAATTAAAGATGAAGCAATATCTTATTTTAATTTTTTTTTTCAAGACACGGGGCAACCAAATTTGCGTGCACAGTTGGATACTATTAGCTTGTACCCAAAGCTTGTTTTGGAGGAAGAAGTCACCTCTTTAGAACAACCTTGTACACTTGAGGAATTATTAGAAGTTCTTAAAGGTTTTGCCAAGGACAAAAGTCCCGGGCCGGATGGGTGGACTGTAGAATTCTTCCTTCACTTCTTTGATATGGTTGGTCCATATTTACATGCTATGGTTGAGGAAACCAGAATTTGTTGTGAAGTATTCCGTCCGATTAACTCTACTTTCATAGCTCTGATTCTGAAAACCAATCATCCTACTTCCTTCTCCGACTTTTGTGCTATAGCTCTGTGCAATCTTTGTTATAAGATTATTACAAAGATAATTGCGAGGAGAATCAGACCAAATTCTCTCTCGTACATTGTTCGATGAACAATTGGGTTTCCTAAAGGGTAGACAGATTCTTGACGCTATTGGAACAACACAAGAGTGCCTTCACAACATTAAAGCAAAGAAACTTCAGGCTATTATTTTGAAGCTGGATTTAAAAAAGGTTCATGATTGCACTAACTGGGATTATCTAAGGCCTATGCTTATTCAATGTGGATTTGGACATCTTATGACTAAGTGGATTATGGGATGTGTTGCCTCATCAACATATGCCATTCTGATCAACGCGGAGGCCACCAAATTCTTCAATAGTGGTAGAGGATTGTGTTAGACATGCTCATTGTCCCCTCTGTTGTTTATCCTAGTGATGGAGGGTTTGAGTCTCTCTTTGAAAAAATGTCATACTG
>WSFP011537219.1:0-11790 GCA_009831015.1 Picea engelmannii
CTCAAATACCTGATAATCCACTTTACTGTCTCCCAATGTTATTTACATGGATTTTTCATATACCTGCTCACAACTCCCATTGCATGTGCAATATATGTTATTATGCACACTATAACATACATCAAGCTGCCAACTATTGATGAATAAAGGACCCTGGACATGTATTATATATGCTCCTATGTCTTGGGACACATTTCCTTGGTTAATTTGAAATGGATGGAATAACAAGATACTATAGCTTTCATTTTCTATCCTCTTAAAATAAACACAGTGATTAGAATGACATCTACTATAACCTTGTTTTGTCATAAACATTTCAAACTTCAAATACCACTACCTTGGATATTGATTTAAGTCATACAAGATCTTCTTCAACTTGTATACCAAATTTTCCTTTCCTCTTACCCCATATCCTTGTGGTTGTTGCATATAAATACCTTTCTCCAAATCCCCATGGAGAAAAGTTTTTTTTACATCTAACTATTTAGGATGCAAATCTTCTACTTCTGCAAGACTTAAAATAGTCCTAATTAAAGACATTTTAACAACAAGAGATAATATTTCATCGAAATATATACCTTTATTTTGTGCAAACCCATTTACAAAAGTCTATCCTTGTACCTGGTTTTTCCTCAATTATCTTCCTTCAACCTGTGAACCTATTTATTCTGCAATGCTCTTTTTCTTGCAAGAAACTGAACCAAGTCCCAAGTTTGGTTATTTACTAGGGAATCTATTTCCTCTTTTGTTAGAAAAATAGGATCATGGAGAAATAAAATAAGACAAATGTGGAAATAAAACACGAAAGATACATATTACAATAAAGACATATATATGCGTGGTTCACCTAGTGTAGGCTATGTCCACCAGAGAAATTTCCAGGTCCTTCATTTTTATTATCCAACAAAATTAAGGGATACAACCTACAACACACCCACTACAAACTTACTCTTCTTTCTCTCATAGTCTCCTCTCTCAGAATAGAATAATCACACACACAACCACAATATAGTTCGCTCATAAAAGAGGGTTTCCTTCTAAGGAAAAAATACCTAACATAATCTCTATCATCAGATCTGTGACTTAATGATGAACACAATCATTCTCCACAACCAACATTTTTCATTCCTTGCTCTCACTTATTTTTAGTGTCTACCTTCATTTCATCTTCATAACTTTTGGGTTCACCAGAGTCAGTCAACAATACATAATGCAACGAAGGAGAGTATCATTAAGGGGGTCTAATTAACCTAGTATATCTTCTAACAATACTTGATGGAGTTAGAGGTGTATGTTTCTCCTGTTGGTGTATATTTTTATTTTCTAGTACCTTTCGAATTTCATTGAGTCAACTAGGTAAAAAAGGAAAAAATCAACAAGGTCAAAGGTAACACATGTCACCATTGCAAGGGTGACATATGTAATGATGATACATGTTGTATAATGCTAACGTAGGTGATCTCATATGGTGACACATGGTAGGAAGGTGATGTGGCATGTCTAGTTGACAAAGTGACCTGGCAATCCAAGTAGATGAATTATGTGTTGAGATGTAGAAAGGGATAGACCAATGAGAGGTCACCACATGGATACTTCCCATTGGCCAATTATGGTTTATTTTTATAAAAAAATTGGGAGACTACAGGGGTAGAACCCATGACCACCCAATACTTTAGAAAAAACCCCTTTACGATCATGACATCGCATCTGACTTAACCTGTATATGACGTGAGTTTTATTTAAAGTGGCATGTTGTGTTAAATAAGGTTTAAAAGGGCCAAGGGCCATATCATATGTGATTAAATATAAAACAATAACCCATTGGATTAATATATGGTTCAAAACATAACACAACAACCGACAGTTGGTGGGGATGGAACCCACGACCTTCACCAAATTTTTCCAACATTTTAACAAATGCCCCATTGGCTCCTAATGTTACGGGATACGAATAAACTTAGAATTAAGTTGCCACAACTTTTGGGTGGAGGTTTGGACCTAGACATATATATGGGAATGCAGTCCAATACATGCACAAATCCCAATGCTAGCATAGAGCCCAATTCAGGAATGGATCCTAAGGTCAAGTATGGAACATATTGCATAGATTTGTGTGCAAGGAGAGGATCCTAATTTGGTATTATGGTGTTGGTGCATTTTGGATTGTTTTTAGTAGAGAGTTATTATTATTGATTACTTAATTTGTTTTATGAACAATATTCATTAACTTCCCTTCCATTCTCTCACTTTTTTGCACATTATGAATCCCCTCACATTCCCAGATTCACTTTGCATGCCTTGTTCTTAAAATTAAATTACAATTAAATGGAAACTTTGTATTATAGCAATTAAAGGATGATATAGAGATGGGTTATAGTTGATAGGTTTTGTTATTACATCACAATTGATTATTTAATTATTTGTTGAGAAGTAATCATGATCTAATCCCTTTCATTTGATCACTTTTCACTCAATACAACCCCCTCAGATATCTCAGATCCCTTATTCACTCCCTTGGCATTTACAAGTATTAAATGATTTTTATGGATTGGATTGCATGGGTCTGATGTGTTGCTGAGCCATACTTTGTTTCATATTTAAAGAGATGTCATGTATGGTTTTTTTAAGAATCTAGTTTCTAATAAATGTTTCATATAGGAATGAGCTTCTTTAGCAGAGGAAGCCATGGCCGAAATAACAAGCGAAGAGGGAATTGGAACATAGGTCCTTGAAGGCCAAGTTTTTCGATACATTTTGATGCAGATCCACAAGAGTTAAACGAACTCTTGAAAGATGGATTTATTGACTGGATTGGACAAGGGGTACTCCAACCTAGGCCAGAAAGGCCTCCCTTCCAACTCCAACATGTCCATGGTGTCCCAGTTCCCCCTCATATATCATTATAACCGAAAGTCCATGAAAATGATGGATGGCAACAGATTGTTCACATAGCAGTCTCCCAACATCGTGTTTGGCCCAATTTGTCTCTACCTTCTCTTCCTCCATCGGTTAACCCAATTGTACAAATTTTGATTGCACACTCACATGTACAATCTTCCCATGCAATAAAGAGACTCAAAATGGAATCCCAACATGAAAACGATAAAGGAAAAGTTGTTGTTGGACCCTCCTCTCCCTCAAGTGATTCAACCAAATATGTTTCATCCCGTATGCACTTAAGAGATGAATGCTCACATTTTATCAGTGAGATCAAGCCTAAAGGATCCACACAGCCTAAGGCTAATTCATAGAAATCAAAGGGAGACAACAACAACAAAGGGAAGTTCTCGGACAACATACTATTTTTGGATATTTTGGATGTTATATTTTTTGGATATGGTTTAAAATATCATTGATATTAATTTTCAAATATGAGAATGATGATGGGATCCACAAGGAGGGATGTGGTTTTTTGATTGACTAGTTGTGTTTATTTTTTCTAAGAAACTAAAGGAAGTCACAAGGGGTCCCACCTACTATCAATTATTTATTACAGACCCTTATTATTATTATGTTAAATTTTCCCCTAAACTAAAAGTTAGTGGAGTTTTAGTTAACTTAACTAAAACAAGTAGTTGAACTACTTCAACTAATATTGATTGCTTAAAGGAAAAAAGAGAAGGAAGAACAAGGGGAGAATAGAAGGAGAAATCATACTAAGGTCCGCTCTTGAGTTTTATTGAGATAGTTCAGTTTTCATTCATTCTTTAATTTATTAAAATCCTAATTCTCTTTTATGACAGGAGGGTCCTATTCTAGACAACAAGATTCAAGGCTGAATTACATCATTCAGACACTTTTTTTTAGAGGTGTTGATCTATCTTTGATAGTCTATGTAGACTTGTATGTTTATGAATTAAATTTCACGACTGATAAAGGATATTGTGCAGAGTTGAGTGGGAAACAATATGTGGCAAGCCGATCCAACTTTTGAAGTTCAGTTTTTTACTTTCTTTCATAATTCCTTTTGTATGGTTTTCATAGGGGCATCTAAGTTTGACTTTGGTCCAAATTCCCTCAGATATTTTTGTAAAGAGAACAATTCTTTTGATTTCTTGGAATGAAATAAGCGATTGTTATTCTGACTCATCTATGTTAAATTGTGACTTGGTATTTTTGCGTTTGTCTCCACATTTACTTTTTCATCTTTTATATTCAGAAAATTATATAAAAATATTGAATTTTACAACAATCTTTTATTTATAAAAAAATAATCCTAAGCCCTTGTAAATATATCTTGTGGATTAGGAAACAAATTTTGAGGCTATAAACATAGGGTGATATTCCCTTCTATCTTGCCTTAGCCAAGCAAGATCTGAAAATGCTTGAGTAAGATTATTTCATATCTTTTCCTCAACACACATCACACACCCCTTTACATATTTAGGTACAATTGATTTCATTTGAGGCAAGTAACAAAACCTGCAAATGAGCCATAGTTTTTGCTACCCCAAAATTCCTAGACATAAGATAAGTGTGCCCTTCTCATATCACATGGACTCGTTCACTTGTAGAAATGCATATCTTTCCAACATGGTTGATTATTTTTCCATGCAAACAATAGTTCTCTACCTTCTTACTTGTGCCCTTTTTGTACTTGATTACCAAATGAAAATGTTGTAAAAAACACATCCATCTGTAGTGTCGATGTTTTTGCAGTTTGGTCTATGCTTGAAGATATTGTAAGGATTGGTGATCTATATGTATGATTGTTTCCTTCCCTAACAAGTAGAGATAACATTTATTTACACTTTGAACTAATGCATACAACTCTTTATCATATCTAGGATAGTTAACAACAACTTGGTTAAAAATTTCAGAGTGGTAACATATAGGCTTATGATATTGCATCAATACTTCACCCATGGTGTATCTACTGGAATTTTTCTCGATCTGAAAAGGTTGTTGAATATTTGGCAGTGCTAATACTGGTGTGGTACTGATCTTCTCCTTCAAAGTGTCCAAATATTTTTGTTGCTTTCCTTCCCACTGAAAAGTATTCTTCATACTAGTTAAGGCATGCAAAAGAGTTTATATAAAGGATAAGTTTGAAGTGAAACTCCTCCAATATTGGACTGCACCTAAGAAGCTTTGAACCTTGGTTACACTTTTTGTCTTAGTTCAATTTACAATTACATCAATTTTGGAAGGATCAATTTTTAGTTGTCCTCCTCCTACAATATGACCTACGTACACAAGTGCAGTCCTACGAAATTCACATTTAGACAATTTTACATACAATGTTTCCCTTTGCAAAGTATCCAATACTTTCTTTACATGCCTCACATGTTCATCCAAAGTCCCACTAAAAATAAGAATGTCGTCTAAATACACAATCACAAAGTCATCTAGGAAAGGCCTGAATACATCATTCATCACACGCATGAAAGTTGTTGGAGCATTACAAAGCCAAAATGGTATAACTAACCACTCAAACAATTCTTGTTTGGTTTTAAAGGTTGTTTTCCATGCATCCTGTTCTGCGACCCTGATTTGATGGTATCCACTGCGCAAATCCAACTTAGTGAAATAAACAACATTCTTCAACTGATCAAGTAAATCATCTATACAAGGAAGAGGCTATCAATTTTTCAATGTGATTTTATTTAAGGCCCAGTAATCGACACACATTCTCCATGTGCCATCTTTATTTTGCGCCATCATGATTGGGGAACCACAAGGAGATGAACTGGGCATGATGACCCCTTGATATAATAAGCCCTGTACATGCTTCTTGATCTAATAATTCCTATACCTACTTCTTGATCTTTTTCATCTCCACAACTGACATCCTATACATGCCCACGCTAGGAAGAGGAAAATCTTGTTGAAGATGTATCTCATTTTGGATTTCCCTCTTAGGAGGTAATCCATCTGGTTCCTAAAAAATATCATTATACTTAGAAACAATATCAATTAATTCCATTTTATGAGAAGGATCACATGTTTGAAAAGCGTCGGATGTCCCGACATATTTCTCTCTTACAACCATGAGTACATATCTCTTATTAGTGTTTATGAGTCTTTTCATTTTACCTGCACTAAAAAATGTTGTATTTACCCTCATGCTTTGAGCTCTAACAATATATTCCACTCCCCCCTTAGTAAGGTGGTACTTGTTCTCATGATGAAAGAAGACTATTTTTCTATCATAAAGATAAGGACTTCCCAACACTATGCCACATATATCAAGTGGTACAACATCCAAATCCACTTCATCAATCAACTTTGAAGAAATAGAAAATTTGACCCTACATTGTTTTGTGACATTAAGTTTTTCTTTATCACATACCCAACCAAGAAGATGAGGATTCCTATATGGTTTCATTTCAAGACCCATCTTCTTGAAAAGTGATTCATATATTAAGTTTACTTGGGAACACAGATCAAATAATGTATCTATCTTAGTGTGTTGAGATACAACTCTGATGTTAAATAGTTCATTCATCTTTTGTTCATCATCATGAGATTCATTATTGGAACTTAAACTAGCTTGAAGGGAATATTTACCTTGTACTCCAACCACTGTGATATTTCCTTCATCTCTTGAATCATAACCAATATCTTTTTGTAGTGTAGCAATGATTTTTGGCTTCCCCTTTCCATCGAACTATTTCAGTTTCTTATTTGGATGCAGTTTCCAACCGTGCTCTTCATCGTGACCAATTTTCTTGCAAGGAGTGCAAGATGGATTTCCTTCTTCTCTCGTCACTATGGTGGTCTTATTGTCTTTCCTTTTAAACTTCTTGAAATTTTTATGTGGGAGATTGGAAGTTTTCTTTGTACAGTCTTCTTGAACATGCTTTCCCATGTTCTCAAGGTGAGTGGCTTGAACACAAACTTCGTCACGACTAGTGGGGATAGACAAGAGAAAAGTATGATGAATATAATTATGAAGTATGCCAATATAATTCATTAAAGTTTCAAAAGAATCCAAATGAATATTTAATGCAAGATATTTCTTCCTAAATTCTTCTGTGAAAGTTTGTACAGTTTGACCTTTACTTTTCCTTAAAGTTTGTCATTCCATCATTGCTTTATATAAACACCCTAATGGATAAAATTTATTCCTTATCGTTGATTTAAATTCCAACCATGAGGAAAGAAGATTACCACACTTACTTTTGTCCTGGAGCTTTCTCTTCCACCATACAAGAGCGGTGCCTTCCAACCAAAGAGAAGCCAGTTGCACTTTAACTTCCTCTTCGTCCATATCTTGAACATGAAAATATACTTCAACTTGTCGTATCCAATTATCTATATTTTCAGGATTATCATCTCCATTAAACATAGGTAAAGTAAATTTTACATCAAGATTTAATAATGGTTTCTTAAAAGAATCTTTATGGATAGAATGATGAGAATGATCGAAGGAAGAAGAACTAGAACTTGAAGGTGAAGATCGAGGCTCGGGAGGATATCCTCCAACCCCTTGGTTTACCGAAGAACCATCATCAGCGTGTGCTTCCTTTTTCTTCCTTTTCTTATTTATCCTCTTCTCGTAATCTCCATACATTTGTTCAACCATTTCTGACATGTGATAAAATACCATATGCAGTTTTTTCTCCTATTCATCACACTTGTCCTCTTCTGCCATTTTATTCCTTCATGATGCATGACCAACTTTGGGATTGAAAGTATTAAGAGTTCCTTCCTCTTCTTATGCTTGTCCCTAGTAATAATTCACACTCAAAAATTCAATTCAAAGATGACTGCTCTGATACCAACATGATCCAGGATCTTTTGATCGAGTGACTTATAAAGAATTGCATTAAATGAACATAATTTAAAGTGCACCATTAAAGAAGGAAAAACTCAATAATGAAGAGGCATAAGAATCAAATATGAACAAAAAAACTTGATAACATAGTTCGTCCCTAGTGGACTACGTCTTTGGGTCCTGCTCTCTAATGGTTAGGCACTTTCATTAACTCATCAAAAATATTTGGTAAAATACATAAGTACACCTTATTCTGAAATCAAGATTTAAAAATGATTCTCAGATCAGAAAAAAAAACAACACCACTAAATTTGTGGCATTGAATTACCAAAAAAGGATTGTCTCCATGCCTCGATCTGATTCTGGCACTCTTAGACCCAAGAAGAAACTCATCTCAGTTTACGTGCCCCTCTGCAACCTGCAATTAATGATTGGACTACACTAAAAAACATGCCCAAAGATGTACTGCATGCATGCCTTTTCCCCAAGGCTAGGCAGACTCAACATTTAAGTAATTTTTGCGTCGATTATTACAAAGCATGGTCATTGGCATGTTGGTTTGGGCATGAAAGTTAATGCGTATAGTGGGGAGGAGGTCTCGGGATCCAACCCGTGGGCCTTCCCCTTTTGGCTTGGGTTTGTTTGTACTATATATACATACATACATACATACATACATACATACATACATACATACATACATATATATATAATAAATTTCTCTACCAACTTTAGCAGCGGCACTATCGACCCAATGACTATAATGCTATCAGATTTGGCGGACTCGCCCATCTTTTTTTTTTTCAAAATTTGATTTCGAGTTGTCATTATGCTTTTGTTGTCTGCCACATGGAAGTTCCTAATTGGGCCATGTGGCAACCTCTCATTCATCCATGTGGTCCTCTTCCATGTCAGTGCCATGTCAACATTCCACTTCATCCTATGGACTTCCATGTGGCATGATCCTATTGGTCCATGGATCGACTTGAATGTGCCAAAACTGGGTGACACATGGAAACCTTTGGTGTTGCCATGTCAACATGTTGACATCATGTTGATGTCAGCATGACATATGTCACCTTCTTCTCTTGCCATGTATTTTGTACGAATGTTGATGTCATCCATATAGATGGTGACATCAGTAGTACGGATGTTGACTCGTCCCCTGTTGACTAGGCTAGGTTGACCAAACTTTGACTGTAAATATATTCCAATCCATAACTCCATTTGACGATTTGTTTACGCCATTAGAAATCTTGCAATGCGCTCTTCATGATAATGTAATTTTCATTGAGTTTGCGGAACTTTGAATTGTTTCCCTTTCTCTGTCTGTTGAGGCCATTCTGAGCATCCTAAGTTTCCTCTGCAAGTTCTGAGTTGTTCTTAGCCTTCTTTGGATCCATTTTGGATCATGTAGTAACTTTAAGGATTATCGTCTATAATTACGTATATAAATGGCAACCATTTCCTTGGGACATGAACACAATTTATATCATGGGTTCATGGTAATCATTATCTATAATTTCAATACATTATACATGTTAACACTTTTCCCACACATAGGCTCTCTGAAAACATCTTCCCAAGGGAAAAAAAAAAAAAAAAAACCCTTGCATAACCAAAATACATGCATTGTATTTACATGTTAATAATGCAACACATGGATTCATAAGAAGCTCATGTATCACACTTAGAAACCAATCCCATGGCTCCAAATACTTAGGATAACATAAAGTATATAAAACTTAAGGTTAGGAATGCAATATTAATATTTTGGCTTTGGCCCACTAGTTAAGCCCATTAACCCCCCTTTCATTCCTCTGTCATGAAAGAAAATCCACCCATGTTCTCGTCTTTCCTCATTTATAGCCAGTGATGCATTTTATTATTAATAACTTTGTTGTACACCATTTATATTTATTCTCCTCCTAATATAATACTCATCTTACTGTCTAAATCCCATATATACAATAAATTACATCTATGGGGATGGAAACCATGGTGTTGCATTCCCCTTCCCTTTATGCTTGCATTGTCTAGTGCACGTCACCATATAGGTGGCCATATATACAATATTTTTACATCAACACTCAAAATAAATTTGGGAAGGGTTTCTACAATACATCTTCCATCTCCACTGGACCTTTATTTGTCCCATGCCTTTCTTCCTAAGAATCACATCCTTCTTCTTTTAGAATATATTCTTTATTTGTAGCCAATATTTTATAATGTGGTGAATACCTGCACAAGATAAATAGCTAGCGAAAGAACTAACATAGCTTGCAAAAGTGAGAAGATGAGAGAAAAATTAGAGAGAAAAGAATGAGAAAATGTATTCACTAAATGAATGAATAATAATTTACACATGATATACTATGTATAAATCAACTAATGTGCACTGGAAGAGAAGCCAATGTTCCTAAGTTGTGGTTTAGAGAGATATGGACACATAGAAGCAATTATCAAAGTTAACTGCCACCTAGTCCCAGTGAACTAGTCATGTAGTCTTCAGTTAATTGAGGCATAGATGTGGAAGTGAGAGAAACACATGAAATTGTTGGTGATAAAATTGAGGTTTCCATGCATGAGTGAATTCCACTAGTATAACTAAGTGTAACTAATTTTAAATGAATATAAACTGAAGAGAATGTTCTCCTATAATGTAGGAGAGGTTTCTAAAAAATAAGAGACCCTCAATAATTACTAATAAAGATAGGAAAATAAGGAAAAATATCCTAGGTGTCTGTAATATCTCCAACACACCCCATGAAGAATACTATGGGGTAATCAAGAATGGGTCTCAAAAACTAAGGCCATTTTAGGTACCCATGAACAATGAAACTAAAAAACATTGAAAATAAAGTGAGGAAAGATGAAAAACATTATGGGAAAAAAACCCCTCAAGGTACAATGCATAAAAAAATAAAAGACAGTTTCTAATAAATTGGTTCCTTCACTCCAAGACGATCGCGCAAAGAGTGAAGGTTCCTCTCAGTGAAATTCTTGGTGAAGATGTCAGCATTATGTTCATACGAAGGACAAAACTGCAGGTTAATGATCCTCTTGTGGACTAAATCTCTGATGTAGTTCATATGGATATCGATATGCTTTGTCCGTTGTCATTGCACTAAGTCTCTACAAAACTTGAGAGTACTCTCGTTGTCACACCAAATGACAATCGATATGCGGAACTGGATGCCTAACTTGGTAAGAAAGTTTTGTAGCCATAATGATTGAATGGTAGTGTTAACTACTCCTTTGTACTCAACCTCGGCTGAAGATAGAGAAATAACATACTTCTTCTTTCTCAACCAATAGATAGGCCATGAACCCAAACTAATAGTGTATTTGGATGTGGACTTGGGATCAATTGTTTCTCCTACCCAGTCAGAATCTTTGAAGCCTGTGACCAACTCTCAACCTGCTGCATAGTGAATCCCATAAATAATGGTGCCCTGAATGTACCAAAGGATCATGCGGCTCCTGCATGTACCTAGAGACTGCTCTCAGTGCATATGATATATTTTATTAGGAGTGGGAGAGATACAAAAAACTCCCCATAATCTCTATTTACATAGTGTTTTCAACTAGTGGAGTGTCCTCGCCATCCTCAAGTCTCACCCTATATAGGAAGGGAGTAGGGGAAGACTTGTAGTCTTTCATGTGGAATCCCCCCATGAGATCCTGAGCATACTTGGCATGAGATATCTTGATCCCTAAAGCATCCTGACTAATATCAAGGCCAAGGAAGTAATGGAGTGGACCCATGTTCATCATCAAGAACCTATCATGCAAAATCGAATTCACCATAGAAATCAATCAAGTTGACAAGCCAGTGATCAAAATATCATCAACATATGTTCTTTTTCTTCTCCATCTATAGCTGGTGATGTATTTTATTATTAATAATTGTAACATCCTGGTTATAACCCTTATGAACTATAATGTATTATGTAAATATGAATTAGGTTGGTGAGACGATAAAGTTTAAAATGGGCCAGAGTGCCTAGGAAATGTAATACTTCATATACTTTAATAAAATACATCGTTGGCTGCAAGATGGACAAGGA
>WSFP011537220.1:0-11790 GCA_009831015.1 Picea engelmannii
TGATTCATACAGTCTAATCATGGTCAAGTCCTTTGAATTTATGTAGATAGGTTAGTGAATAAACTTGGCTAAACAGTTTAATCTTAGCCAAGATAGATAGGTTAGTGAATAAATTTGATCAAACTGTTTAATCTTGATCAAATGTCCTAGGTTAGAGTAATGCTTTAGTCCAACAGTCTAATCTGGGTTAATGTTGTTAGGTGATTAAAGTAGGACATAGGTTAGTATATTTTCATTTCAATAAATGGATGAAAAGTTGGTTGGATTCTTCAAATTGAGTTAAAAGGTTGTATTCTAACTCCTTGGTGACAAAATGAAAAGGGGAGCAGCGCAAAAAGCCCAAAAAGCCCAAAAAGAGCACTATCCTAAGTTTTGGTGACATAGCATGATTGGCACTTTATGCTAAAACGCGTGCAAATCTCAACGGTCCCTCATCACGTGCCAAGATCTACGGTTGGTAGGAGATATTGGACCCCCTGACCATTCTACCTTTAACGGTGGGGGGCGGGGTCTGGGCAAGCGGTTTTTCCCCGGTGGGCCCCTCCTAACGTGGCACACTCCTGTTAAATCGGACCCCCTCACTCTATACCACTTACCACCTACCCCCCCTCTGAGCAAGACGCCAAATCACCTTTCCATACCGCCATCCGCTCTGCCGCCATGTACCATCCCCACTCACCTGTCGCCCGCCACATCCCATCCACTTGTCATCCACTCACTACCCTCAACCTCACCCCCATACATCTTTTACCCATTTATTACCCTCCACCTCATCCCCGAGATACCCGTTGGCCAATCAATGCAGGCGATCATGATCGTTGTCCTGTTGACCCGTTATCCTTTTCCCAACGGACAACCGTTCAATCTTTAAATCCCGTTTTTCGCCATTATCGCACTATTTACGACCCCAACGCCGCCGAAGCCTCTGTTCTCCGTCATCTTTAGTCAACAATCTCCATTAACGCCTGATAAACACAACTAACGTTTTGTT
The DNA here is from genome assembly GCA_009831015.1 of Picea engelmannii. Lineage (NCBI taxonomy): Eukaryota > Viridiplantae > Streptophyta > Pinopsida > Pinales > Pinaceae > Picea > Picea engelmannii. Next base: position 992 of record WSFP011537220.1, read on the forward strand.
TCAACTTGCAGGTATCAGTCGAGCCAATGGCTCCCAAGTCCAAATCCACAGAGATTGAAGAAAATCCCTTTCTTCCCCCTCCTGTTGATCTGGATTGAATTCCGTTAGCTGATAAAGATCACTTAATTGCAGAGCCAAAGTGAAAATTCGACTTTTTCGAATTGCACTTTTGGCTCAAAGATACATTTCTGGATCAGAGCGATGAGATTGGACTATGGGAGTCAAATCCCCCGTTGTACCTCTTCCCTCAAATATACCATTTCCCTGAATTCGCCCTCAAGTGCCATGCACACTATCTCCCCAATCATAGAGCCATCATTTCGTCATCTGGAGAGACCCTTTTCACCATTACATCTGAAACCATAGACCAGATGATGTAGGTACCCAGAGCCGAATCCCTTTCCCTTTTTTTCGTTGAAGTTCTGACCGAAATGTACCAGAAGTTATCTTTTCCCCAGAGAGTGCAGATCTTTGAGATTTTTCTCTCTGAGAGTGCCCAGTTACCTAAGAAAAATCCCCCCTACCATTCCTCCATTTTCTCAGAGAAAGGTAACCAAATTATTTCCTCCCTATGCTCTTTGCTCGGATATTATTCAGACGAATGGGTGGACGAACCCATCGTGGGTTTCCTATCCATTTTCTCCACCGAAGAGAAGGCCACCACCCAGTTCAATTTCAACCAATTTTTGGCCGATAACATTCATGAGCAACTCTTCAGTTTTCCTATAGAAGGCATGTTCAGGTATTCATTAATATTGGCATACATGTTCATATTTTTTCAATCAGAGAAGTTTCCTTTCTTCATGCAGAAGCTCGACCAAGACGGTAAGCCACAACCGGTCACATCCTAGATGTCATTACTGAGAAAGAACTCATCTGAGTTCTGTTTTAAGCAGTTCATCGACCAGTTTTACCACTCAGTGGTAAGCATGCTAAGAGGATGGAAAGAACCCAGGATAAATGAAGAGATCCAAAGGATCTTACACCTGTCAGACCTTGCAAAAACAGGCGATTGGTATCTGTACTAGGACCACACAAAGATCAGAGTCTACGGATGTGAACTGACCCCCTTACAAGCTGCCCAGATACTTGTCTGTCAGGATATTTTCTCTGGAATATAACATCCAGATGATTAATTCAGACGACATTCATTTTGTGGCTTTCAAGAAGAAACAACAATTGAGGATCAAGGGACAGATAGGATCTTTTATCTATAACAGCAGAGCTGTAGGGGAAGAAGCCAACAAGCTATTAAAAGAAATGAAGTTCAGTCTTAGTTTTCCTTGGCAGTATGATCCCTATGGAGTTATTACAGAAACTAGATTGAAGAACAGAAATTCCCCCTATCCTCATGTGCCTAGACCAGAGATAGAGAAATTCATGAACCAGACACAGTGGGAGGAAAACACTTTAATTGATACTGAACCACAGTCTTCTCCTGCCATCTTTTCACAAACAACTACTCCACAGGTACCAATAGAGAAGAGGCCTAGGAAGGATGTATCCCCCTCAGTCACTGAAGTCTCAGCAGAAGACTTCCAAGTTTATAGGAAAAGACTAAAGACCAGTCATACACCTGACAGGTCTGGAGGAGAGGAGACTCAGTCCACCACAATGGAGGGAGAGCATTCACCACTACCTTCAGGAAGCCAAAAAATGATGTCTACTTCTTCATCCAAGAAGCAGACTGATACCACATTGACCACTAAGCCCTCACAAGATTCTGCAGAACTTAGCATTTTTGAGAAATATAACTTGATTAAGAAGAAGAATGAGATGCTTTCTAGCAGCACCTTTGCACAATTCTAGAAGCAAACATCTACAACCCAGCATAGGTTGCTCTCTGCTTTTGACATAGAAAAAGGGAGGATGCACATGGCATACTTGCAAACACATTTGCCTCAACCCAAAACAATTTCTGATTACAAAAGGTCAACATTTGAGTTTGATAGCAGTGATGTACATCCAGCCGATCAAATGGATCTGCACAGACAGACTAGAGAAATGATTTTCTCCACCCTGGCCAATACCTCCACGACTGCTGCAAAGTTGCAGGTTTCCTTGAATAATGTCCAGACTCAGCTGAAGCTAGAGAAGGTGTCTTCTTTGGCAAAGGATAATAAGATAAAATCTTTGGAAGAACTGGTACTCAAAATCGGATATGATCCGTCCAATGTCAAAGCAGCATAAGAGCTCATCAAAAAGAATAATGCTGACATAGTCTCCCTGAGGAAACAATTGAAAATTTCGGCTACAAAAGACCCACAGGCTAAAGAAATGGCTGAGACTGAAAGCCATAAAGAGGAAATGTTGAAGTTGATCATGGAGCAAAATGCTCAGATCAAGGAGATGGAAGATGAGCTGTAGAAGCTAATCAAAGAAAAATAGCAGAGTGTGCCAATGGTAGTCGTTCCACTTAATGCAGTCCCTCTTACAGGGGTCACTGCAACTACAACCACTTCAGTAACAACTACATAGGCATCATAAAAGTTGGCAAAGTCATGGAAGACATGTCTTTGCAGGGACATGAAATCAAAAGACTGCAGAATGAGATCAATAACCTCCAGAAACTGAAGTCCACTTTCCAGTTTAGTTACAATACAGAGTTGCATACAACATAGAGACTCAAGCAAGAATTGCAGAAACTACAGAAAGAAACAGTCATGGCCAAAACACTTTTAGAGGCGAAAGAAAATATTTGGATGGACATCTGCAAATCCATGACATAAATTTGGCCACTTATACATATTATGTTCGAGCAAAATGAACTAATATAGAGAAGAAAATAGGCCATTGATAAGATCAGAGGAGAACTAGGAGAAATGCCTACTAAGGCAAACAAAATCATCATATTCTTGAATTCCAAAACAAGAGAGGAGGTAGAGGCCTTGGAGATTGAGGATAGAACATAAAATATCCTTGAGGTCAAGAAAGTTTTGACCAAGAGAGGATCAATGTTGCAACTAGAGGAAAGGTCCCAAGCAATGGACATTGGAGTTCAAAGGTTTTTCAACAAAATGGATTTACTACATAAGAAGGGGCTACCAGGGTTACTTGTGATCAATGACAAGTTGATTACCCTCTTAGACTACAAACATAAGATCATCACAGTGGCAAAGGATGGTTCTAAGTTTGCAGGGATACAGGGCAGTATCACTGGTAAAACATTTTTGGAGACTCTGCAGTTGGACCTCAACATCCAACACTAGATCAAGTACATCTTCATCACCAAGCCAACCTTCGCCAAATACACAGAGATGGATGAAGTTTACTGAAGGTTACTCAAAATCACCATCTCTAATCAAAAGAGATGGGATGACCTGTGTACTCTGATCGAGTAATGATGAGGTGTACATCCGAGTCAGCACATGGTACAATGATAATCAAGTCAAAGAGGAATCACCAACCACTTCCTCAGAATCAACACCAAGGATCCGAGGATCATTTAGAATTCCTATCTTTTTGTAAAATAGAATCTAGTTAGTTAGATTTTATCTCCACCATATCCTGATCATTAATGACATGATCAATTGTAATTTTTCTATAAATGCTTTAGACTTCGAAGTATTGAGGGTTGTTCTTTACGCCCAAGCAAGCTGTAATCTGTAATCTTTTTTGAAGAGATCTACTAGTAATAAAAAGGACGATTCACAAGATTCTTGCATGTTGATGTTGGTGATGTTATTTCTTTTTGTTTAATGTTTATCTTACTTCGTTATCACTCTGTTTTCTGTCTCTGATCATTTAAAAGAAGTTCAAGTGCATAATTTATCTTCGAATGCTCTGTTTCTGGATTTTAAAGATCCAAATGTTATTTTTCTGATATTGTAATAAAGAAATTCTTAAATGCTTCTTTATTGTGATTGACTACCTCACCCGTCTTCTACTTTTCATCGCTTTAATTCTAAAGGATCCAACATTTACATTACCTTGCCCTGCAAAGAAACCTTATAAGATCTGTTTTCTAATCTCAAACCTTAACACAAACCCCATAGCCCAATGTATGTGTAAGCCATATTTCAACCATCTTTATTAAAACAAAACAACACACTCTTATCATTTCAACTAGCCTAATATCTAACTCAAACATATCTAAATCATATAGAGAGATCCCTCTCTGAAACTGGCAGGGATAGATCCCAGTTTCAAAGTGGTTGGATAAGTTACATCTGCTAAATTTCTTCTACCTTCTGACAACCTCTGGGAATTTACAGAGCGTTAACACAGTGGCGACCATACTGGGGAATCGAACAAACTTTCCATCCTACGATTTATTTTCCCTAGATAAAGAAACTTTATTTCTGAACAAATCATAAAATCTAACTTACAAAGAGATAAATGTTCAGAGGTTGTTAAAGTTTGTATATATTAGTTTAGGTTTCTTAAAATTTGAAGTTTTGGCTCCTAAAAGATTTCATACTAGATCCCACCCTGACCCAGAACCTGCAATAGCAGTAGACGATCCAAAAAAGTTACTCAGAAAGAAAAACACTGTAGAAGGTTCTGAAAGTCACAATCTCCTTCATAGGTCCACTTCTCTCTCAAATAATCTTGTCGCTATCCAGGATCTTGAGTTTGACATATCTTTTGAGCAAAGCCTGTTCAGAACCAAATCAGACAACGTTGTAAGTGAAACACTCCTAGATCAAACCATCTTACAACTAAGGACCCCTGAAATACTTTCTCCCAGAGCAGAATTTGATCAACGCTTCCTTCAATAATTCAACAAGTTAGAAGATCTAGTAGCAAATCTTGATCAAGCTTTGTACGAAGCTCACTTTCAACAGTCTGTAGAACTTTCTTCCCTGACTATTGTTGCAACATCCATCAAACATCAAATAATTCACTCTACATCTCCCAACCCTACCTCTTCTACTTCTTCTATCACTTCTCCCCCAATCACACAAGTTGTTGTTCAACCTCCTCCACCAATCATGGTAGCAAGATATGCTCCCTTGGTGTTGGCCACTCCCTTACATGCCATGCCCCAGGACTATCAAACCAGACTTCCTCAGTTTGATGGTACTGGACCTCTTAATGCACAACAACATGTTGATAAGATGAATGATTATTTTGATTTGCAGGAAGTTGATGAGGCAGATGTTCAGATGAGACTTTTTTGCATAGAGTTTGACCGAAGAAGTCAAAAAATGGTTCAAATCTTTACGCCCTGCTACCATAGTTGACATTGCTGCTTTTCAAATAATCAGAATATGAGAACATAAAAATGAATCAAGGGGAAACAATGCAAGATTACTGCATTCGTTTCAACAATATTTATAACGCAATTCCAATTGATATCAAGCCTCCACAAGGTTTGGCCTTAATCAAGTTCCCTGACGGATTTGATGATGATATGTCATATCAATTAAGGGAAAGGAATTATGTCACCCTAAAAGACATGCAGAAAAGTGCAGTGAGTGTGGAAACAAATCTATTAGCCAGAAGAGCCAGGTAAAGAACATAGAGAAGAGTTACAATCAAAGAAGATCCTTCCACATCTTCTCCAGATGCTAAACTGAATTCCATAGTCAGAACTATGGAGAGAATGATGGAAAGGTTAACCATCACTGATAGGAACCCACCTAGGGAAAATCAGTCTGCCCCTCATATCTGAAATCCAAATTTCAGAAGGAATCCTCCCCAAATCAGGCAGAGGGAACCCAGAGACCAAAGAGAGCAAAGAGGGCCTGATCAGCAGATTAGACCACCTCTTCAGGAAAACTATGTTGATGAGGGGGAGGAGATAATCGAAGAGTTGGATGATGTTCACATAAACCTCATGGGTGTCCATGACAATGATTCCATTTTCCTTACTCAAGAAGACATGAGCTTTTTCTCCTCTCGCAAACAGAGGTAAATGAGGAAGAAGAGGAAACAAAACAACAGGCCTTTGAGAATGCTATAATGGAGGTCCACAGACAGTATAACTTGAGAAGCAAGAAGACCAATGACAATCCTACAAAGAAGGCTGCTGAAACAAAGAAAGCAAATGAGACCAAGAAAACCTCTGATGCTTCTCCCAAGAAAGTCCCTGAGAAGGATAATTCTGAATCTTCTGCAAGAAGAAATCCTGAAACTTCACAAAGAACAACACATACCAGAGTTGCATCAACAAGTCATCCAAGTACTTCTGCACAGAGAACTGTAACCGATAAACCAGAAGTGCAGGGTCAAAGTAGAACTTCCACTACTTTTAGTCTAGAAGGGGAATTAGCCAAATTGAAGATTCCTATTCCCCTGTCCGAACTAATGAGAAAAAACGCTTACAGATCATAGGTGATCAAGGCATTGAGCATTGAACCAGAAATAGGCACAAAGGTGTTAAATATTGGATCAGGATCACACACAAACACTGTAAATCTTACTGATGATCAACCTGAGCTGCTTTTCAGTCCTGAAGTTGATGGACAAATTGATAATGGCATCGTACCTCCTTTCTACATCAATCTGAATATCCACGACAAAACCTTACATAATTCCATGCTTGATTCTGGCGCCTCTCACAATCTGATGCCCAAAGTTGTGATGGAGAAGTTGGGGCTTGATGTCACCAGACCCTACAAATACTTGCATTCTTTCGATTCTAGCAAGGTCAAATGTATAGGGATAATTAAAGATTTGTGTATCACCTTGGCTCAAATCCCAACAAAAAGCATGGTGATGGATATTGTGGTTGCAGACATTCCTCCGAAATATGGTATGTTGTTATCTAGATCTTGGGGAGCGAAGTTGAAGGGAACTTTGCAGTTAGATATGTCTTATTCTACCGTCCCAGTTTTTGCACAACAGAGAAGACTGTACAGAGAGACTCTGATGAAGTATATGGTCAGCAGTCAGGAAAAACCACACAACTACCCATTATACTTTGTCCACTCTGATCTGGATTCATTCATATTGTACAATGATGGTGAGTTGGATAATCAAATTCACAATTGGAAGATGTTGCATCGGACCTGCAAGAAGATCAAGGAATCACTAAGGAAAGTAAAGTTGTGACAGCAGAAAGTGATGACACACCAAAATCTCTCTGGAGTATGGATTTTGATGGAGCCGTGAGCAAAGAGGGAGCTGGAGCTGGGGTGTGGATACATAATCATAAAGCCAGATATTTTGAAAGTCACTCCTACAAATTAAATTTTCATTGCACTAATAACATAGCTGAGTATGAAGCATTAATGCTCGGCCTGAAGCTTTTGAGGAAACATGGTGCCAAAAGGATTATGGTAAGAGGTGACTTTGAACTGGTTGTCAAACAGATTAAAGGTGAGTATTCTGCAAAAAATCCTAGACTCAAGGCTTATAGAAATGTTGTTTTAGATTTTCTACAATGTTTCACTGAAGTTGACTCACAGATAATGCCCAGAGGCCAGAACATATTGGCAGGCAGATTGGGTACTTCGGCAGGCACATGCAAAATAACTTTCAAACCAAATCACCAATACACAATAGAGGTGAAGTGAAGACCGACTGTTCCGGATAACACCAGTTACTGGCAGGTATTTGACAACGATGAACAAATTGAAGATTTCTTGCAGTCTAAGAGCGATTTTGAGTGTACAAATATTGATTTGGACAACGATGATGATAGTGTAGATAAATCAGAATTATAAAATGATAATGTAAATAAATTAGAGTTAGAGAATGTTAGTGTAAATAAAGTAGATTCAGATGAAATTAATGAAAATGATGAAGATTCTGATGTTTTGAAATTGAAAAATAACGTTTTACCTAGGGGTTTAGTTCCTCTAGAAGCCCTGTTTAATTTTAACGATGTAGCAAAAAATCCAAATATAGAACCCGCTGGCAGAGAAGTCAAGGAATGTAATATAGCAACAAAAGAAAAACCCAAAATGATTAAACTATATAAATCTTTACCTCCAGAGAAAAAGCAGAAATATATCGATCTGTGCAAAGAATTTGTAGATGTATTTGCCTGGAGCTATGAAGATTTAAAAGCTTACGACACCAGTATCATACAACATAAAATCCCAATAAAAGAAGAACATAAACCTTTCAGACAGAAACTTAGGAGAATCAATCCAAAGTTACTGCCCCTGACAGAAAAAGAGATTAAAAAAATGTATGATGCAAAAATAATAGTACCTCTAAGATATTCAAAATGGGTTTCTAATCTGGATCCTACCAGAAAGAAGACTGGTGAAATCAGGCTTTGCATTGATTTCATAAACCTAAACAAGGTTTCCCTCAAAGACAACTATCATTTGCCTAAAATGGATCACATCTTACAAAGGGTAGTTGGGGCCAGTAGGATCTCTTTACTATATGGTTTTTCAGGCTATAACCAAGTCCTTGTCCACCCAGATGACCAGGAAAAAACAACTTTCACCACACCCTGGGGAACTTTCATGTACGTGAAAATGCCCTTTGGTTTGATGAATGTTGGAGCCACTTTCCAAAGAACAATGGATATTGCCTTTGTGGATGAGTTTGGTAGGTTTATAGTCATATATTTGGATGATGTCACTGTCTTCTCCAAATCAGATGAGGAACATTTAAAACATCTCAGACGAGTGTTTGAGAAGTGCAGAAAGTTTGGGATTTCATTGAATCCTAAGAAAACTCTTTTTGGTTTGGAAGAAGGCAAGCTGTTGGGGTATATAATCTCTAAATATGAAATTAATATAGACCCCAGTAGAATAGAAGCCATCCATAAATTATACCACCCTAGGAACATCAAAGAATTGCAATCATTCATTGGTAAAATAAATTTTCTGAGGAGATTCATACCCAATTTGGCAGAAATCCTCTGGAACATCACAAATATGCTGAAAAAGGACACCAAAATAAAATGGAACATCGAGTCTAAACAGTGATTTGAGTAGGTTAAACACGCACTTACACAAGCCCCTGTACTAATCAGTCCAAATTACACTAAGGATTTCTATTTGTTTTCTTTTTCCTCAGAACACACCATTGCAACAGTTTTGTTGCAGAAAAATAGTGATGGGCATGAACAACCCATTGCTTTTTTCAGCAAGTCATTGAGAGATGCTGCGCTGAACTACAACATAATGGAGAAACATACTTTTTCCCTGGCAAAAGCGATAAAATATTTCAGAGTTTATATTCTCCATTCTCATACTATTGCTTATGTTCCAAACACAGTGGTGAAGGATATCCTGACTCAAGATAATCCTGATGGAAGGAGAGGGAAGTGGATTGCTGTTATTCTGGAATATGATATAGAAATAAAACCCACTAAACTGATCAAGGGTTAGGGTTTGACCAAGTTGATGGATGAATCCAATTTTCATGCTTTAGACATTAATTTTTTGGCTGCAACTGATGATCAGGAAGAGCAGGCGACTCCAAATGTAAAAGAGGTATTCTTAAATTCTCCTTGGTATGCACACCTCATTTTTGTCCTACATAATTTACAAGCTCCTCCTGGTCTAACTAAGACTAAAGCCAGATTCTTGAAACTAAAAGCATTGAAATTTTGTATTCTAGATGGAAACCTTTATTGGAAAGATCCTGGAGGTATTTTTCTTAATTGCTTATTGAAAGATGAAGCTAACAAGGTATTGCAGGATTTCCATGAAGGAGATTGTGGTGGGCATCTAAGTTGGAAGACCACGGCTAACAACATCCTCAGAGCTGGGTTTTACTGGCCCACCTTGTTTGCTGATGTGCATCAAAAAGTCACCTCCTGCCACAAATGCCAAGTTTTTGAGGGTAAAAGGAAACTTTTGCCTCTGCTCCTGAAACCCATTTCAGTTGAAGCTCCATTCCAACAATGGGGTTTGGACTTTATTGGGGAGATTCATCCACCCTCTTTAGGCCAGCATAAGTGGATCCTCACAGCTACATACTACTTTACCAAGTGGATCGAAGCTATACCCTGCAGGCAAGCCACTGACTCTGTCATCATTAAATTTTTGGAAACTAATATTCTGTCTCATTTTGGGTGTCCTAGGAAGATCATAACTGACAATGCAGTGGCCTTCAGATCCAAAAAGCTAGTACAATTTTGCAGCAAATACCAGATTACTCTGGGTCACTCCACAGCTTATTACCCTTAGGGAAATGGGCTAGCTGAGTCCTCCAATAAAATTCTAGTGAATATTATTAAGAAGATGCTGCAAGAGAACAAGAAGTCCTGGCATAACAAGTTGGTTTTTTCACTATGGGCTGACAAACTGACCACCAAAAGATTGATTGGTATGTCTCCATACCAGTTGGTATATGGCACTGAGGCAGTTTTCCCTACTTCTTTGTGAGTCCCTGTTATGAAATTGTTGCAAGAAGTACATGAAGAGCCCAATGATACCCAAAGGAGGATAAATCAGATGATCCAATTACAACAGTCCAGATAAGAAGTGTATAACAAGACCCAAGTCATATAGGAAAGCATCAAAAAGATTTATGACAGGAGAACTAAAGAGGATGATTTTGAGTTGGGTGATTTAGTACTGAAGTGGGATTCCAGGAATGAGGATAAGGGTAAACATGGAAAGTTCGATAGTTTGTGGAAAGACCCTTACATCATTCAGGCATTCAGAGGAAATAACACATTTTTTTCTCAAAGACAGTGATGGAACAGACCTGTCAGGTGGACTTGTAAATGGAAGGATGCTTAAGCATTATTTACCACCCCAATAAAGATCCTAGCCATCCAATTCCATTGTACAAACCGTTTCTTTTACTTTCAGGTTATGTGTGGGTGTTGTTGATCAGATGGTTGAAACCCGAAGAGAAGGCCATAAGCCACTGACTAGTGCCACTGGATTTTCAAAATAAGACAAATCAAGTTGTAGAAGAAGCATTGGAGAAAA
>WSFP011537221.1:0-11790 GCA_009831015.1 Picea engelmannii
GATTAGTTAATGCTAGTAAGAATTTTGTTCTCTTAATGATCAAACCTAAAGATGATGTTGAAAACGAAGCATTTCAAGGTTGTGATACAAAGTTAAAATACGATCTATTTGAAGTTGTTAATCAGTATGATGAAATGTTTAAATAACCTAAGGGGTTACCTCCGAAAAGAGGAATCCAACATGAAATTTAGTTGCAACAAGATTGTCCACTTCCAAACATTGGTATGTATAGAATGTCAGTTATGGAAAATGCTGAGATTAAAAAAAAAATTTAGGAGTTGCTAGACAAAGGGGTTATTGTACCAAGTTCTTCGCCATGTGGATCTCCAATTGTGTTAGTTCCAAAGAAAGATGGTACGTGGCATATGTGTGTTGATTTCAGGGCTTTGAACAAAATTACAGTTAAGAATACCTCTAATTGTTAACTCTGCATCTCCGAATACCTCTAAGTTATTTATTTTTAGCTTCTTGGCAGCCTCTAATCCTAAGACCAACACTTCATATTCACATACATTGTTAGTATAATCTATATCCCATTGCAGTCTGTAAGAAAAAGGGACAATGAACTTTCCTTCGGGAGCCACTAAAAGCACTCATGCACCAGCCCCTTCACAAGATGAGGCACCGTCAAAATACATTTTCCAGACACCGGTGCTAAACAGATCCTCTGTCATGTAACTTGACTCTTCCTGCTCTATATTGTTTTCCTCTGGACAACCATCTAGACCGTCATCAAAAGATAAGATACAATTTCCTAAATCTTGATCTGCAATGTAAATAGGGAAATTGTTCGGGTTTTGAGGGTCGCTCACTGTATATGCTAATATCGTTTCTCTGTACTACCGAGTAAATTTCCCACCAAACATAGGAATTATGGCGAACATCATATCCAATTGAAGAGAATCCCCCAGCTTGGCTTCCCATGACCTAGACAACAGTAAGCCATACTTAGGGGGAATATCAACAATCACCACATCCATCAAGATACTCTTAACCGGGACCTGTGCCAGGGTAACTACTAAATCGTTTATCATTCCCATACACTTAACCCTTCTTGAGTCAAAAGAGTAAATATCTCCGTAAGGTCTGGTGATCTGGAGACCCAACTTGTCCATAATAATCATAGGCATAACGTTATGGGAGGCTCCAAAGTCTAACATGCAATTATGTAGCAATTGATCATATACATTTAAAGTGATATAAAAGGGAGCAATAGTATCTTTGCCCCCTTCAAAATGTGGACCAAAAGTGATGTTAGGTTTGTCATCTTCTAGGTTTAAAACGTCAGACTGGCTTTCTATCTCTGAGACACCCATCACTTTGGTAATATGCTTCCGATAAACGAGGTTCTTTGCTAATTCTACCAGAGGGATTGGTATCTTAATTTTATTTATCTCGTTTTCAAAACTGAAAGCTCCGCTCACCTTGTATGTTTCTTTGGTTGAGAGCTCCGAATCTTTCCTTTCCGACTTATTCGTCTGGATCACTTTATTACTCAAGGTCTTGGTTGAAGGCGTAATTTTATTTACTATTTCGTTTCCTTATGTTTGGGTTTCAAATTTTCCCCCTTCGGACTCTTGTGTGTTTACTACTTTCGTTTTACTGCTGGGTAATGAGGTCTCTTCCGGAGTAGGCTCATAAGTTTGACCTCTTTGGAGGATTTTCTTGGTTGAGGTGGGCTTACTCTTAGATCTTAAGTTGTACTTAGGTTGGCTCTCAGCCATTATCATTTCAGTTTCTTGTTGAGAGCCACAAAGGTCAGTATGATCACTTTCTTCACCCTTAACTGACGGTTGTTGAGTGTTTAGAGATTTTTCATAGTCTTCTTTAGTCAGATACGGTTGCGTGCAGTCATCACCAAATTTCTTGACATCATTATCCGAATCTCCAATATCTTGGAGATCATTCATTCCTATAAAATTTTCTCTCTTTAGAGGAGCTTGAATTTTTTTATCTTCGTTTTTTATTTGTCTTTGCTGGTTCGGGGGGTTGGGGTTCCTCTTGAAACACTTTTTGGCGAAGAAATCAGTTTTGGCATGTTCAAGCTCCATTCTGGATAATTTATTAGATAGTTCCTTGATTACCCTAGCCATATCATCTACTTTGTCATCTATGGATCTATTAGATCCTGACGACCCTGCTTGTTCTCTAAAGCGTTTGGTTTCTCAGTTTCTAGTTTCTATTTTAGCTTTAAGCTTACCAGAAGCCATCATATTCGACTCAATTTCCACAGCGTCATCTTGCATTTGGTTTAGAGTGGTACCCCTTCTTTCTCGCAAAAGGAGTGCAAAATCCTGTTCGAAAGCCCCTGCGAAAGTTACTTTGGCCGCGGGTTGGGACGGTTTAACCTCGGCTGGGATTTTGTTATACAGTTTGTTGAATCTTTGAATAAATTCCATGACTGTTTCTGAATTATTTTTTCTCAAAGACCCAAATTCGGTTAAATAATATAAGTGGTCTTTTCTTTCGCCCCACTATCTGAGGAAAGCATCTTCTAAGGTGTCATAAGACAATATAGATGCTGCAGGTAGACTCCGAAACCAAGTTCATATCTGGCCTTTGAAGGTTTGAACAAGAAGACTTGAATATACGTCTTCATGTTTGATACCTAGGATATCTGCGAATTGATCAAAGAAATTAATGTGTTCGACCGCGGTCAGATCCCCTTCCCCAGTGAATTTTGGCAATTTTTTTATGTAATTTTTTGGTAGGTCATGTAGAGGGACGAGTAATACCAAGGGAGCATATCTGGCTGCAACTTTCGCAAACACTCTGGGAGGGGGGGCAGGCCCTTGGTCTCCAGCTCCTCCTAGAGGAGCTCCTCCCCCTCCTCCTCCGATAAACCCTCCCCCTCCTCCTCCGATAAACCCTCCACCTCCTCCTATAAACCCTCCACCTCCTCCTCCGGCGGCTGCCATCGTTATTTGTGGAAATTTGTAAAGGGGGTTTTGGATAATTAAAAGTGAATCTTTATTTTCTTCGCGAAGAGGAAAGTCTGACAAGGAAAGATAAGGAATGCGAGGACTCGGTTCCTCAGATTTGCAAGAGATGAAATCAGGAGAATCGACGGGTGTGGAAACTAAATGTGTAACATACTCTTCAGAATTTGGTGAGGTCGAGAAATTTAACTGAAGGAAAGATGGTATGTCAACTGCCGACAAACTTTCAAGAGGGCCCTTTCCTTCGTGTACTAAGGGGATTGTTGGATGAATCTCACTCCTAACTTTGGAGCAGTTTGATATTAAATCTTTAGTATCAAAGAGAGGACCGCGTGAAGTTGAGGATTCATAAGAACTCTTAGTTTTCAGTTGTGGGGGTTTAAGCTTGTAGACTACAACGGTTGGCTTAAGAGATCCTCTCGCCTTTAGAATCTTCTCGGGATCGGTAACGGGTGTAATCTGCTTACCATCCAGGTTTTGTCTGGTATTCCTTCGACCGGATGCCAATTTATTATTTGTGGAGTTTCCAAGTGAAAGATTGGAAAGCCTTAAAAAAGGTGTGTACTCTTTGTTCACTATCAAAGGGTAACACTTTCAATGAAAAGAAGAAATGTCCCTTTCCGAGGGAAAAATATTTCGTAACTTCGCTCCCCGACAATGGAACCAAAAATATGTTGTTCCAGAGTCTGTACTTAAGGCTTAGAAGTACAGTGTCTAGGCATCCAAAAGTGGGTAAAGGGTAGAGAAGAGAGAAACGTCAACCTTCGACAAAGGAAACTAAGGAAGATTTCTGCGTTGGCATTGTCTAGCTTCCAACTGTTCCTGGATGTTAATATCCTATTCAATCGCTGCCCATGAACGTTCGAGTTCAACATGGGTAGTGGCTGTTTTAAGGATAGTATCGAAAACATTTAAGGCAATGTGTGTTTGGTTTGATAATCCGGGTTCGATATTGGGCTGTGTTGGTACATGGACAGTCATGGAGGAATAGTAAAATAAGGAAACCTTAAATGGAGAATTTAAGTGCTGTCTCAATTCAGTCGTATAAAAGAGAGTTTACAGTTTCAGGAATAAAATAGGGGTGCAAATCAAAGTCTCTTTCCCATAACTGAGTTATATCTTAATAAAATGTATGAGGTGGGAGAAAAACATTTAGCTGTCTATCGAGTAAGGCTCCTATCAAGGGAGAATCTCACGTATAAACAGAAGAGGAAAAATGTAAGAAAATAACCCGATGAAGCATATAATACATATAGAATTCTAAAAATGTTGACTGGTCTTACAACTGCTGATAGCGGGTACAAAGGAAAAACAATAAACAATATAGAAAACCAAAATTTATTCTCTATAGTAGAGGTTGTACTAAATTATAACGAAGCATTCATCAGATACGAATATGAAATGAAACGAAATATGAGATACAAGAAAACAAACTCATAACAAAGTCGTGACGGAATTGAGAATCTTCAGATTTTCTTTGTATTAACTCTCAAAATGTAAAAACTCTGTTACAATCGACACAAAAAGGTCCAGCCTCTTTTCTTTCTTTCTATGGTATATTTATACAGTTTTACAATAAGATGGAATCTCAATCGTTACAAAATTTTTAGTTATGATTGGGAGGAGAGAAATCGCTCCATTTCTTCTTCTCTATCTTTACTTGGTGCCAGAAGCTTGTCCTCGTGCGTGCTCGGTATAGGTGACACATCTTTAAACCAGTCGAGATATCAGCCTTGACGGTTCTACTTGACAATTTGCTTCAAAAGAGTAACAATCTCGGGCTAATTGCGACATCCTGTCCTCCATCTGTCTATCTATGATGTCGATAGCGCATAATTGTGTGCTTGGTTTAATCATACATTTGTCTATTTGGACTGTGTCCGCCATAGTCACTTGGGAGATCTCGGTTGAATCTCTTTCCTCTTTTTCATTTAAATCAAGAGAGATTTTTTCCATATTCATCTGAATCAATGCCTCGGCATTACCTCCTCTATCAATGCCTAGCAGATTACCATCTATAGAGCTAAAAGCCTCTTCTAAGGATTTCGTTACTCTCTTGGCTTGCAACTTGCCTTCCGAGATGCTGTGCTCCCATTCTTTCAATAGAATTTTTCCTCTAGTTTGCTCCGAAATGGTGAACCTGGGAGTACTTCCTGAATCCATGTTGTTTGTGGCTATCACAGCCTCTTGGAAGGCGACTCATGTTTCTTCGGCTTCCCTTTCTCTAGCAGATAAGTTCTCCAAAACCTGATTGACTAGATAATAGTTGTCCTGAATCCCTTCTACCTTGGCGAGTAAATTTCGTTGGGCCGCAGAGACTCTGCTTCGAATCTCCATCGTCTGGGACTAGAACATCCCGATATTTATCACTTTACTTTTGGCAATCTCCACTCTATCCTGTAGCTGTTCGATCAAATATTTTTGCTGGCTCGCTTGCACCTGACCATTCTGAACCACCTACTATGCTTGTTCGAGATTAGTCTTGAGAAACTCTATCTCATTTTTATTGGCCAACCTGGCCTGCTCTATTCCTACACTTGCCTGGTCCTTGGAAGCCTCCTCTGCAGTGGCTAGTCTGGCCTCTAGGGTTTTGATGAGGCGATTTTTTCGTTTCAGCTGGTTTTTTAAAAGCCCGACTGAAAATTGATTCACCGTGGTATATGCTCCTAATGTCCCTGCTATTTCAGTCGTGAATTGTTCATTCCTCTTTTCTTTCCCATTAGTTATAACTTTGTATTTATTGACTGTTGACTCTCCTTCCTGATAGAATTCCCTCTTTACCACTACCTTTCTCTTCTTATCGAAGAAGAACTCATTCAGAGGGAGCTCTTCCACCCTTATAGGCCTCAACTCTTCATTGAAGATCCACCCTGTGTCAATATTTCCCTGAGTTGACTGGAAGGGAGTAACTGATGTGATAGGTTCTCCGATTTGCTTCGCTGATTGTCCCAGAGTAGTAACCAGACTTTGCTTCTTCGGCGGGTTGGGAGTCTTTATCTCTGCTGTTGGACTCTTAGTTTTCTCTCCCTGGTCCTGGTGTTTTTCTTGACCGGGAGTCGCATCCTTGGAGCCTTCGACATATTTTTGTTTCACCTCCGCTGTACTTAGATTCTCACCCTGCAACAATGCGGGAAGACAACTGCGTCGATGTTCTTGGAACTTTAGAACATCGGCTCTCTCCTCATGTTCCAAGGTTTGTATCCGAGCTAGAATCTCGACATAGGATCTTGCACCTCGGAAAATGTCATCCGAGGGCGAATTCTCATGCTCAAATCTCTTGAGTCCGCAACTGGCCAAACGATTACTCACGACCCTTTATGGATTGTGCTTCTTGAACTCAATAAGGACCAAATTTAGGTATTCTAGGGCTGCTGCCTCAGCTTTAGCATGCCCAAAATCTAATAAAGAATATGAATTTAAATGAACAGAAAAAGGTGGCCATACCTTCTTTGAGTATCCCTTCAGCTCCTTGCTGATGCCACCGATTACTGTTTGTCTAGAAACCTCATGACAAGCCAGCTTGTCGGGAATGAATAATGGCAATGCATGCGGGGGAACAAAAGCCTCAAAAACTATAAGATATGAGAATTTGGCTTCTACATACCAGTCAACTATGCTGCTCGAATTCGTCACTATACTGTCTGAAATCCTGGGTGGCGGGTGACCGAAAATAGTGACATGCAGAGGCACCATCACCCAGTTGAAGATTTCATATACGAAATTTGACACTTTTTTTTCCCATAATTTTGAATGATAGATGTGGATGGGTTCGTCCTCTGCTGGAGTCCAACTCCAGCTCATTGAGGGAAATGGTGTTAAAAAACACACGGCGTCCATAATGTATGTAGACATGAAAAATGAAGAAGTCTTTCCTCTCTCTTTCTGTGCATGATACTCTGTAACCCGACTGGTCAAGCTATCAGACAACATTTTCACCCAGTCGAAGGAGCATCCTTCGGCGACTTGAAATATTAGAGGTACCCATGGAAGAAAGAAATGTGGGGTGTCCTCTCTCCCGTATAATCTACATGTCATCATAGCTACATACTTGAACTGTGGTTCCAATGAAGCTATTGAATATATACCATGACTGTCTGCCCTAAACTTCGCAGGGTGCGAAACCCAGTCTCTTATTAAGCTAGACATAGTCTTGTCATACTGCACACATTCCTTCTGTTTGAACTCGTCTAAGAATTCAACACCATATGTAAGGTCAGACGCTGTGGGCAACTTGTACATAGCTTGCAGATGTTCAGGTATGAAAGTCCCGATGGTGATCTTTTGCTCATTCATGATGGCTCTGGTTGGTATGTCCACATCGTCTAATGCCCATCGTACCATGTCATAATATGGGAGAAATCGTGGCCTGGCTGCTACGTTATGCATTCCCGATTGAATGACGATCTTATACTTGGTGGTTATGTCGTATTTTTCATTGTCACTGGAGTCATCAGAATAATCCACTAATTTGGCCTGTAGAACATCAGAAATGAATGATCAGTTCGGGACTGATTCAACACTTCGAGGTGAAGTATCAACGACGTTGTACGTATAGATCCTGCTTTGGCTCTTTTGCGATAAAAGTACGTATACATACAGAAGTTAGCTCGCTGAGAAAATTTTCTCTGCGTAATATAGAAATGAATTTGTTATAATGAATAACAACTCTATATATATTCGAAAACTCGATACTTTTTAGAACAAATTTGTCAAATCATGTTTAGAAATAAATTTAGCAATAAAAACCCAATCTTTATTCGTCGATTCGCCTTACTTCATAATTAATGCCATAAATTTTGGTAGTTTGCAATGTCAGTTGGTGTATGGAAGAAATAAGACTACCTCGTAAATCATGCAAGCATAAAAACACGAGATATATTGATTTAGCTTAATTAATCCAGTTTTACCAACGTTAATTAATCTTTCGGTACTCGTTGTATCGGGAATTTTTCTTTAACCCTTTAAACCTCTAACCCCTGAATTTGCGATGATTGATTTCAGTTAATAAAAACGCAATTGTGATTAGGAGCTTAATTAATTATGTAATTATTTATATTCGCCATATCGTGACTCAGAGCTTCGAAGGTAAGTTTCCGGGAATTTTGCATGCTGAGCTGCGAAACTGCGAGATCGTGATAATACGTTTTAATTAAAAGGGAAGATAAACTCGGATTGAGTTTTTAATTAATTACGTTCGTATCTTTATCGCGACTTCATGACTCGGGCTTGGACAATGTATTTTTTTAAAAGAGAACACGCCGAGTGGGGAATTGCCGACGGAACTTAACCATGGCTTATTTTTTTCCTTTAACTTTGACACGGGTTACTAACATACGGACTTCGTGGTTTCGGCTATCGGGGTTACGACAATAAAATTTTGGATTATTGAACGCTGAGGCACGAAAACCCGATGACGTTTAATCATGATTTAGGAAACATTTACTCCCGTTACTGCCCTGGGTGAAATTTTAAAGCGATTTCACCGTTTCGTTGCTCGAGACTTGTGAACTACGTGATCTATGTCATCCAACATGCGAAATCCTGAGGCAGAACAAACGAGGGAATTTTTTTTGCCGAAAAGTAGGACTCGCCTCGAGAGTACAATAATCATCGCTGCTTGCGTGATAAGACTTCATAGATTTTGAAACAATAGACGGAAAATACAAAAACCATCTTTCGATTTCGAGCATTAAGAATGAAATTTGTGACGGTCTAGAAAAAACAAAGGCGGCTCCAACACCCCCTGTCACGGTCTGATACGCCACCTCTTGACATACTAACCAATCTGGTAAGAACTTTGGGAGAGCATGGGGGGGAACTGAGCACCCAAAAACCTTGATGTAGGAAAAGTTTTTCTCGATATACCAGTCTGCTATTTTGCCCAGGTTGGCCATGATTTTATCTGAAATCCTGGGAGGGGGGAAACCTTATAGGGAGAAATGAATTGACACCACTACATAATCACATATATCATAGAAGAAATCTCTGGCTTTGTCCTCCCACAGCTTGGAGTGATATAAATGGATAGGATTGACACTGGTTGAGGTCCAACTATAGATCATTAAATTGAAAGAAGTCATAAAACAAATGGCATCCATGATGTATGCTAACATGTAGAAAGGAGCAGGTTTCCCATTGCAATTTTACAATTGGTACCCTGTGATTTCCTTGGCCAGGTTGTCTGATAATATCTTGGCCCAGTTAAAAGAATATCCCTCAGCCACTTCATGCATAATTGGTACCCACTCTAGCGGGAAATGAGAGAAGTCCTTTTTATCGAATATCCTACATAGTATCATATGCACATAGATCATATGGGTGTCTAACGATGCCGTGAGTGTTGGCTGTAAATTTCTTAGGGTTCCCCCACCAGTCCTTGATTAAATCAGGGTAGTTTTTCTCATACTGTGTGCACTCCTGTTGTCCAAACTCCATTATGAATGCAACATTGTAACTGTATTTAAAAACAAGGGATAATTTATACATTACTTGTATATGCTCCAGTCAAAAGGACCCAATGACTACCTTCTGTGAATTGCAAATGCTCCTAGTTGAAGTGTCAACGTTCTCCATGGCCCATCCTATCATGTCGTTATACGACACGAACCTCGGTTGCGTGACTATTTTGTGTAGCTCTGAATTATCTATATCCTTAATTTTAGTCACATGAGTTTCAGTTACTTCCTCCCCTGAATCCTCTGGGCAATTTATCAACTCGTGCTCTAGAATATAAAACACATGTGTCCATGATTTTATAGTATTGATGACTCTCGGCGAGGTGTCATACAAGACATCTGTGTTTGGGTTTGCGCTTTCACCAGCTGCTTTAGCCATTTTTCGTGGCGCCATGATATTAGTGAAATCAAAATTTTATTACATGTTATAGGGGAAAATGTGAGCTTCTCAGTTGGCTAAAACTTGCTATTATGCGAGAATGAAAATAAAATTCAAAATCCAATATTCTTATTCACCTTAAGCGTATTGATTTGTGAATACCTTTACTGACGATACATTCATTTTACCTTAATGATAAAATCTTAGGCGACGGTATGCAATCTATAATGAAATCATTGCCGTTGATACGTGATTAATGTCATTAATATCGGTGGTTCTTGATCGGGGACTTGGATGAAACAAGTTTGAAATTTCCCAAATCGTGAGTTCACGAAAGATTAATTACAGGATAATCTAGTTTAAAACATAATTAATCATGTTTAACTTTAAGTGTTTTTGGGTATTTGGACTTCATAATTTTTAATAGTATCTTGAGATAGAATTCCTGAAGCACGAAACCGTGAAATATTTAATTACAAGATAATCATTTTTTATCTTTAATTAACCCCATTTAAGTTCGAAATGTTTTGGAGGTTCGGACTTTAGATAGTTCAAGATGTGATGGATGATAAACATCCGAATTCCGAAGTGAGAAGTTGTTAACTAACTTTAATCAATATTAACTTAATTAATTTAGATTTAATACTTCGGGATTTTACCACTTCGTGGATTTACAAGTTAGTTCCTTTTTATATTTCTGAAAGGACTTTACCTGTAGTGATGTGTAAAAGATGACGTCACTTTAGGTGATGTGTTGGGACTCAAGAAGGTACATGTGTACTATGACTAGGATTCTTCGGATAATTTTTGGGTATCAGAACTTTAAAGTTAAGACCTGGTGAAACGCCTGAAGTGCGAAGCTCCGAAGCAGCCTAGTGACTTGAAATTTTAACAATCAGGAGGCTCCAAAACTCAGGAGAGAAAGGGATCGTTCGATCAACGGGGGAACTTTATCGACAACAGACATCGTTCCCGCTTTAAGACTGGGAATAAATTTGATTTAAACATTTGAAAGCTGACTTCTGAGTTACTATAAAAATGATGACGTTCGAGAAAGTAAAACTCAAAGTCTAGGATTTATAAGTGTTCCAACATAGGCTCCATTTGGGGATTGTGCCTCCCTGCGAGGCGTGGAAGAAAAGTAGACCAAGTGCCTTTATTGGGTAAATGGAGTCATCATTGGGTTTGTGGGAAACACCTTTGAAAAATCATACAGAAGGAAGTTAGACTTCAACCGTGTCTCAGAAAACTTTCAAAACACAATAATTTACCGATCTTAAGTTTAGGGTATTAATAGTTTCCTTTTCTTGAACTGAGTTTGGATTTGTTTAATATAATCAAAATAACTTTAACTGAAGTATCATACTTTGGTTGATTTTGTTCGCATCAAGGAACAATAATTTTAAAAATTTCTTTAAGGAATCCCTTGTCGGTTCAGAATGTAAATATTATCAGAAAGAGAACTAGCTTCCAGAGTATGTTTATACATGTATGACAACCTTACAGATATCATACAAATTGATTCACTACCAGCAAGCTTATTCAGTACCCCAGTGAAGTTATCTACATCTCCCATTGAATTTCCTTTCACCACCTCAAATAACATTTTTGCATCTCATTTGGGAAGATTGGTTGTTGTCATTGATGTCAACCCTAGTCATGGGTTTTGGACCGCAAGATTGATGAAGGTATTTGGACATGAAGGAAAATGCACATGAAGATACAACACCCATGGATGGATAGTATACATCATCTTGTTTCCGGTGGTATGTGGCACGCCACGTGGATCCTCATGGTTGAGGATAAATGAATTTTTGAAGATGACAAAGTGAATTGAAGAAGGAAGTACATGTAGGCCCTGAAGATAATTAAACAAAAGAATTACAAAATAAGAAAGTGTTAGGTCGGCCCTAATGTTAAAAGGAAGTGACATAAATGGTATAAATAAACATCATTATACATTCATTTGATACAAGTCGAATTTCAGAGGAAATAAGAAGAAAAGAAGGCCGGATTT